>CM076569.1:551522785-551758678 GCA_034641835.2 Pinus albicaulis
TCATTCACAGTTCAGATCTTCCTTACAACACCTTCAATCTACCCGCACACATAGTCAGCAAGGTTTGCACACAATATGACTAAGGTCTCCGTGCACACAGCCAGGATGAGCCTTCTAAACCCAGACCAATTGGATTCTTAGCTCAAAACGTCAAAACATAGTTCAGATCTCTTACGTCATGTCCTCTATCGACTCGATCTAGAATCCTATTTATACCTTTAGCCTACGCTCATCTAAGGTCCAAAAACTGTGGTTTGTGGCCCCTAGTTTTACCCTTTGGTGCATTACAACTCATGGGGGGCTTTGACCTACCCCAAAGCCCCTTGACCCATGATTTGCTTAGCGCACATGACTAAACTTACAAAAACTTTACAAAAAATATAGTATTTTTCATCAAAATTCGGTCCTAAGGGACCCTGCTCCTACACACACACACATATTTATGTACATCTATATTCTTACCTAGGCACATGAGCCATCCTTGGATTTGATACATGGATTAAATTTTGTTTGAACCAGTTAACAACATCATATGAATCTACAAGCTAGGAAATAGAGTGATTCAATTAATGGTTTATACCTGAATGTTTTACGCATGCCCCAACATCATCGTGCTCTCCTTTTTCATGCCATGTCTCAAAGAAATTTCATGTATAACGAATGCAAATTTTCTTATGAAGATAAGACAATTATAAGAATGACCGTGTTGTTTTAAATTGACTAACAAAACCATGTTGACATGGTCATGTTCAACATGTTGACAGGGTGGCCAAACTATTGGAGGACAAATAATTATATGAAAAAAACTCCAAATGTTTATTTGCAGTACAAGTGGTGGAATATTTGGGTCATATTGTATCTCATGAGGGTGTTAAGGTAGATCCTAAAAAAATTAAATCCATTGAGAAATGAAAAATCCCCACAACCATAAAGCATCTTATATGATTTCTCAGGTTGATAAGGTATTATCGCAAGTTTGTTAAGAATTATGGGAGAATAACTAAACCTCTAGCAACATTACTAAATAAAGATGCATTTTCTTGGACTCCAAGAGAAACTAAGGTCTTTGAACATCTTAAAGAGGAAATTTCCAAGCATCGATCTTAGCAACGCCAAACCTCAAAAAAGCCTTTATTGTGGAAGATCAGTCTTAATGCAAGAAGGAAGATCCATTTCTTTTGAAAGTCATCCAATCAAATGAAAGTATTTACAGAAACTTATTTATGAGAAGGAAATTTTGGTAATACTACATGCACTAAAGAAATGGAGACTTTACTTAATGGGAAGACACTTCAAGGTAAAAATAGATCATGATAGTCTTAAATACTTTTTGGAACAAATATATTCTTAAAAAGAGAAGAAAAAATGGGTCACAAAGATGTTGGGTTATGAATTTTAAATCATCTACAAAAAAGGGAAGAAAAATGTTGTTGAATGCACTCTCGAGAAGGGATGAGGATGTGGAAGCATTACTTTGTTCTATTTCTATTATCCAACCTGATTGGATAACCGAAGCAAGGGATGAATGGAAGAATGATGAAGAAGTGTGGACATTCATTAAAAATGTAGAAATATCCCAGTACATCTGAGAAATTTAGTTGGAAAAATGACTCATTATGCTACAAATATCGCTTATGTCTTTGTAAGAATTCGCAACTCAAGCAAAAGATTATTTTGGGATTACACACCTCCCCCTTAGGAGGGCACTCAAGATTTTTAAAAACTTAGCACAAGGTCAAGAAGGATTTTTTAGGATGGCCTTAAATCTAATATTAAGAAGTTTGTGGAAAGATGCTTCGTTTTCCAACAAAAAAAAGGTGAGAAAATTAAGATCTTGGGTCTGTTACAACCTTTAACCATTCCCAGTCAACATTGGGAGGAGGTATCAATGGGTTTTATCACAACTTTACCCAAGTCTAAATGAAATAGTGGCATCATGGTGGTAGTTGATAGACTTACCAAGTATGCACACTTTTGTGCATTATCTCATCCTTTTAAAGCTACTACAATTTCTATTACATTTATGGAATCAATTCAAAAGATACATGAAAGACCAAAGATTATTGTAAGTGGCAGAGATCCCAATTTCACTAGAAAATTTAGGACAATTTTGTTTTCTTCTCTTGGTACTGAATTAGCTCATAGCTCATCTTATCATCCTTAATATAATTGGAAAACAGATATAGTGAACAAATGTTTCGAATGATATATTCATTTCTTTGTATCTGATAAAAAAATACAATGGGTCAAGTGGTTACCTCTAGCTTAATGGTGGAATAACACTTCCTTCCATACTGTAGGAAATATGACCCCATTTATGGCACTTTTTGGATATCATCCACCATCCATCACATCATCTTTAAGATAAAATTCTAAGGTTCAACCAATATAATATCGCATTGAGAATCAACAACAAGTTATCCAACTCTTAAAGGATAACCTCAATCTAGCGCAAAATCGAATGAAACAACATGCATATCAACATCGAATTGAAAGAAGTTTTGATGTAGGTCATTGGGTATTTTTACTGCTACAATCATACAAACAAATGTCTCTTAAGAAAGATAAGAAAGACAATAAATTATCACCCAAGTACTATGGTCCCTACAAGGTGTTGCAAAAGATTGGTACTATGGCATACAAATTGGATTTTCCTACATCTTCCCGAGTACACCCAGTTTTCCATGTTTCATGCTTAAAGAAGGTTATCGGTGACAATATCTGAGTTCAAACAATGCTTCCATAACTTGAAGAAGAAGGAAAAATAATATTTTATCCTGACGAAATCACGAAAACAAGAACTCGACAACTATGGAATCAATTAATTTCATAGTATCTCATTAAGTGGAAGAACTTACCCACTAAAGATTTGACATGGGAGGATGAAAATTTTATACAGAAGCATCCAAAACTACTCAAGCGTTAAGGACAACAATTTTTTGAAGGAGAGGAGCATGTTAGGTCCCTATAATACCAATGTATTCCCCTTATTGTTATTGTTAGTGTAGCCCCCTATTGTTATTTTTTTTCCTATGTATCCCCCATCTTGTTATTGTTGTGCCCCATAAAAGTCCACTATTGTTATTGTTGTGCCCTTACATTATTATTGTTATGTAGTCTCTTATTATATTACGACCCCTATACTCATATATATACCAAGGAGGTCTTATCATTTGAATCATCCAAGAATTTTTCATTTATGTAATGTAAAGGAGGTTACCCCCTCGAAGAGGCTAATTTTTAAGTCGTTGATTTATCTTTTATTCTATTTTGCGAGTCAGTTGCATAACACAGGGATGTACTTGGATTGACTCTAATAATTAATTTTGGTGTCATTTTCAGCTTCTAAGGCTTGGTTTCCTTCATAGGACTCTGAGTATCCTTGGGCTTGCAGAAGCCTCAGAGCCAATGTACAAATTCTTTATCTTCTAGGAATCTTTTCTTCACTTGCAATTAGAGAAATTTTGAGGTAAAAAATGGGCCTCAAAACAAAAATGTAAAAAGAAAATAAACTTTATAAGAAATAATAGGATTCAATATGATGATTTCAATCATGGGGATGATTCACCATTTTAGTAGTAAAAAGGTAAGAAAATAAAATAATAATAAAATAAAAAAACTACTTTTCCAACTCGTATTTTCAACTTATCTCCCCACAAATTTACTCAAATTTCGAGTGGTATCACTCTTTGGATGAAAAATTTAATTCCTTATCCAAGGAGTACCTATGTTGCATACTTTCGATGGACCCTGCTACATGAAAAATGAGAAATACATGAAAAAACGTACATTTTTTCTTGTATTTCTCATTTTTCGTGCAGCGGGGTCCATCGAAAGTATGCAACATGGGTACTCCTTGGATGAAGAATTAAAATTTTCATCCAATTAGTGCTCTTGCTCGAAATTTGATTAAAATTGTGGGGAGATAAGTTGAAAATACAAGTTGAAAAAATATTTTTTCTTTTTTCCCTTCAAAAGTTGATGAGGTAATCCAATATTATTTTATTATTTCCACTATTATTTTATAATATTCCTTAGGAGGCCCATTTTAGACCTCAAAATTTCTCTAATGATTTCCTATGCTTGCATTTCCTATTTATGCACTTAATATTCACGTTTCATTTGCTTTAGGTAAGATTGGTTAAATGATTGAAATAAGTGGTTTAGCAGGTCATTTATATAGCTACAAGTATTATGCATTCTTAGTACAAATTTTCAAAATCACATTCATCATCAAGCTACTTGGATTGGTTTACTAGTTCACAAATTTGGAATTTTAGGAAGTATCATATAGAAAAATAGTAATAAATTTCTGTTGAATTTTATAATGTGTTAATGAGATTCTTTCAAGTTTATTCCACTTGTACTGAAGCATAAAAACATCCCAATTAATAACAAAATTTACCCCATTCCATTTTCACTTGATTATCTTAGGCATTTGGGTACTTAGATTAGCATACTAACTCAATGTTTTGATGTTTTTGGTTTGTATAGTAATTTTTTGTTAATTTTTAGAACATGTTAACAAGGGTATTTTTGAGTGATTACAATTGTATTGGAGTCTTGGTAATCCTAATTAATAACCAAATTTACCCCATCTCATTTTCATTTTATTTTCTTGGTCATTTGGCGAGATAACTCGGAGAACAAACTAGCTAGCAATCCTTTAACAACTTGTAGCAGTTTGTTTTCAAGCTCTTATTCACTCCAAATTCCTAGTATAGGTAAGCCTATGAATGTTATGTGGCCACTTTGGTTGAGATAAGGCTTAGTTATGTCACCATTTAGCTCTTACATTACTTGCAACTTGAATGTTTATTTCTGCAATTAATATAGATTTCCTTTCCATAATTTACTTTAAGCAAAGTGTGATTTAGTTCTTGCAAGAGTAATGTATGACTTTCCTTTCCTGCAAAATAGAATATATTCCCTTTAATTCCATTTCCTTTCCATCAAGATAGATTAGATTTTCTTGGTGCTTTACATTTTTGCAAATAGAATAGATTTCCTTTATGTTATTTACTTTACAACAAAAGTAGAATAGGTTTGCTTATTGTTATTTACCTTTTGCAACTTAGGATTGATGGCTTACCTAGATGTTTTATCATTTGAATTTGTTTCATTGCCTTATTTCACTTGCATCAAAGGGAGTCATATTAGGAAGAGGAAGGTGTTTGATTCGCATATCGTGTCGGCCCCTCTTAAGTTTGTATGAACCCCAAGTTGATAATTTAACTTGGTAGTCTTAGGAGTTGAAACATTCTTGTTGCAATACTTGGGCTCATCACTTTTCGGCACCATTGTCGGGGGTGGTTTCCAATCAAGCACACTCTTGTTCTTAGAATGATTCCTTCTTTCTTTTATGCATTCATTTTTTCGACAAAAAAAAAAAATATTGCATTAGGCATCTCTCATTACATTAGAATTCTCATTCAATTTTTTTGTATATAAAAACAAAAAATATTTTTTCAATAACATAAACCCCTCAACCATCCTTTTTTTCAGTATAAAAAGAATATTGGGTAGATAATATAGAAGGAGGCATGCAAAAACTCTACTCTGTCAACCCATATCAGCTTATCCTGCCCAAACATTTCTACCATATCAGGGGTCTTATGCCATTTATTTTTTTCATCCATATCAACATTAACCTCCTCAATGGGGTGATCCATATTTTCCTCAATATTCATGGTATTATCCTCCCCAACCTGCCATTCCTCCTTTACATCCATATCAACACCAACATCCTCAATGGGGAAATCCATATTTCCCTCAATACCCTCAATTCCCATGTTCACACCAACCTCCTCAATGGGGCAATCCATATTTCCCTCAATATCCTCAGTATCCTACACTCCAATATCAACAAACATATCATCCACATCCTCCAAAGCCATCTCAAATACCCACTCCCTCTAAAATACATGCACAATCTCTTCCCAACCCCATTTTATTCCTCAGCCCCCTTACGATGTTGAGATGAAAAAATTTCAAAAAGCTCCTCTTGATCTAAATGATTATTATCATAGATCAAGAAGAGTATTTCAAAAAGAATATTTCTATGTTTTCATTAAAAAAAAATATTAAGAAGAAAAATATCCAAAGGATAGTAATTATTCATGGACCACCTTTGATGAGGATAAGCCATTAGAGCCTAAGATCAAGGAAATTCTACTATGCCTTTAGAAGACTAAGAAATAAATAGTAGAAGATTTGAATAGCATGGAAAAATAAGACATGAAAAATGATCCAGATGAGCAGGTGAACCAAGGGCATCAAATCTATATTAAGCTTTAGTTCTATTAAATCAACAAGATGGAGCATCACTATCTTCTTCAACATTGCTTGATAACATCTCAATCAAAGAAGTTGATCTCTCCTATTCTGGTACATATCAAAGCATTTATTTCAAACTAGAATATGAGTTTATTTTTCATCTGGGTACATACATGGCTCCATTAGAAGTATTCCTATCCCCTGAATATATCTTCTTCTTAAAAAAAAGTAGGATAGGATAAATAAAAAAGAGAGAAAAAATAAAAAAGGAAAAAAAAAATATTAGGTGAAAACCTAATTTGACGTGTTGAAGATTGATGCACTGGTTGAAAACCTCTATAAGGCAACCAATGTGTTCGAAAAAAAATAAAAATAAATAAATAAGATTCTAGGTGCAAACCTCCTCTGAGGCACCTAGGTAGACATGTTGGTTGAAAACCCCATTGAGGCAACCAGTAGGCCCATAAAAGAGAAAAAAATTATGAAAATAGAATAAAGGTAAAATGAAAAATAAATATCATTTACTATAAGTATATATGTACGGTATCTCCAACTTGCACAAGCAACAAGAAGTTGACCAGAAAATCAAACATCTAGTCAAGGGAAGTCAACATTGAGTTTTCCACCTTCTATACCAAGATGCTCCAACATGGATAATACAAAGTCCATGCATCTCTTGTAATCATCACAGTGCATCCCCATGCCATTTACCATCATTTCCAAGCCTTTTCCATTCATTTTCCCCATTGTTCTCATTTTCCTGAAGTACTACAGGAAAGTTTTGTGCTGTTACAAGATTGCTAAAATACATAGGAAAAAAATTGTTTTGCCCATATCTAAAAAACCATGAAAATTTTATATGATTTGTTTTATGGGGATATGCATAAGGATTATGGTAACTTGCTTTAAAAAATTCAGAAAATTATAGTGCATAAATTTCGAGAAATTGACCGCCATCACTTAACACCATTTTTTATTTTTTCTCGAGATTTGTTTATCCATTAGCCAAGAAATTTTATGGGGAGATGCATAAGGATGATAGAAACATGTTCAATTTTTTTTATATGAATGCAATCTATTTTTTTAGAGATGTGGATTAAACAAGTATTCTACATGATTGTCTTGTATCGCTATAGGATTGTCCCATATTGCTACAAGATATTGATTTATGAAAGAAAATGAGTAAGTATATGATTTTATGCTTAGGAACGAGGGAGAAGGTCCACCATGGCCTTATCAACCACTCACCATCTCATTTTTCCTTTGCTCCACTGGAATTTCCTTCTCTTTTCATAAAAAACCACTCCATTTAACCTTTATCCACCTTTCCTTCCACCACCAAGTTCTCTGACACCCATAATTAGCCTTTACATGAATTATCATTTTTTTTCTTCTCTAAATGATATTGGGAGAAATCAAAGGTCTTAGAATGGTTTGTGTGATTACTACAAGAAGATACACAATCATGTATTAGACTACACATCCTTTACCATACCAAAACCAAAGCTATAGACTTGGAAATCAGTCATCATAGGCATCCAAGGATTACAACCCTGATCCTTGAGCACCTATAGGACCTCCTATAGGGTGCTACAAGATCATCATCAAAGTAGAAGAAGCATGCATGTAGCAAATCAAACAAAATGATTTCAAATTCAGCAAAGCTTTGAAGCATAAGACCACAAATATAACACTATAAAGTATATTTGATCACCCAACCAGTAGTAACACTTGATTTAAAGACCTACATAAAAGAAAAAGTACTTGCATCATTGAAGTTTCAACCAACAAAAAGTGTACAAAATTCTTAATTTTTTCAAGAAATTGCATGAAGCAAGGGAGACAAAGCAATGAACTCACAGAATATACTAAAAAAAAACCTCACCCATGTCCAGATTTTCCATGCAACCATCAAAGGATAAACACATCAACAAGCAACCACTAGGTAGGAAAATGTATGAATTATCCTTCACCTCTCCTCTTGAGTATATTATGGTTAATTTTTTTTTCTAGATGCATAAGAGAGAAGGTTTTGTAGGTTTATAGTGGCTTAAAAGTCTCGGCCACCCTAAAATAGTGAGTTGAAGTTATCTTTATCTCTCATCACACGTGGAGAAAAGACAGAGTCAAAAAGGGTGATGAGCATGAGGGTGGGACATTGGTCCTACGATAGAATTTTGAAGATGGAATGTGGAGGCTATCTAATGCAATGTGCTAATCCCACCACCAAGCCACAAAAGGGAATAAAGTGGGAAAGAGTTTCATTTGTACTAAGAGTTTCATTCCAAAAATGGTAAAGGGGCCCATTGCCATCATTGGAACTTGAGCAAGCTACACTACGAATCTCGTAGGCTGCCATAGAGAAGCTACAAGACCACAAACCAACTACTACAGGAGTCAAGTTGAGTGCTACATGAGACAAAGTAGGTGCTACAGGAGATAGTATTCCTACTACAGGATTGTCTCGAGAGGAAAAAAAGGCCATGTCTTGGGAATTATTGGCCACAAAACCCTAGAATTTTGAAGGAGTCCGCAAGGAAGGGGTACGTACTTGATCCTCCTAACCTCTTGAAAACAAAAAACATATGAATTGTTTCAAAATTCCTTCACTTCAAATCCTTTAGCAGAACCTTGAAAATAAAATAAATTGAAGTGTGAAGTTTTTCTCTTGTGAAGTTGAACATAATAATAGGAAGATGAACTTGTCTTGAGATTGGCATGCAATTTTTTTTCTCCCACCAAACCACGAATAACATAAGCAGGCTAGAGCATCATGTGGCACATAAAAAAACTCATATTTTAAGCTAAGTAGGTCTACCACTAGTGTTGGAGGATAATATACCTGAGTTATTGATTTCATAGATTGTTGTAGATGGGATACGAGACCTAGAAGGAACTCCTATAGTGTTATGCAACCAACTTATAAAATAGAAGACAAGATAGATCAACGACTTGAAAAATAGCCTCTTTGAGGGGGAAACCTCCTTTACATTACATAAATGAACAAATATTGGATGACGCTATTGAAAATAACCATTTTGTATATATAGGATTCTAAGGGGCCACAATATAATCAAAACCTACATAACAATGATAATGTAAAGGCACAACAATAACAATAGTGGGATTCTATGGGGAACAATAATAACAATATGGGGGCTACTTGAGCACAAAAATAACAATAAGGGGGCTACACTAATATTAAAGGGACCGAACATGTCTCTCTCCTTCAAAAAAATGTTGTCCTCAATGCTTGAGTATTTTTGGATGCTTCTGTATAAAGTTATCATCCTCCCATGTGGAATCTTCAATAGCTAAGCTCTTCCACTTAATGAGATACTCTGAAATTGTTTGATTATGTAGTTATCAAGTCCTTTTTTCCATGACTTCTTCAGGCTCAAATATAATTTTTCCTTCTTCGTCAAGTTTTGGAAACATTGTTTGAATTGGAATATTGTCACCGACAAACTTCTTTAAGCATGAAACATGGAAACTAGGTGTGCTCGGGTAGATATAGGTAGGTCCAATTTGTATGCCATAGTACCAACCTTTTGCAACACCTTGCAAGGACCATAGTACTTGGGTGATAATTTATTATCCTTCTTAGCTTTCTTGAGGGACATTTGTTTGTATGTTTGTAGTCGTAAAATACTCAATCCCCTACATCAAAACTTCTTTCATTGAGATGTTGATATTCTTATTGTTTTATTCGATTTTTCACCAGAGTGAGGTTATCCTTTAAGAGTTGGAGAAATTTTTGTTGACGCTCGATGTGATTTTCCACGACTTGAACCTTAGAATTTTCTCTTAAATATGATGTGATGGATGGTGGATGATATCTAAGAAGTGCCATAAATGGGGTCATTTTTGCTACAATATGGAAGTGTTATACCACCATTCAACTAGAGGTAACCACATGACCTATTATGTTTTTTTATGAGATAAAAAGAAACAAAAATATCCTTCCAATTTTTTTTTCACTATCTTAGTTTTCCCATCAAATTGAGGATGATAAGATTAGCTATGATCTAATTGAGTACCAAGACAAGAAAAAAATATGTCCAATTTTTTTAGTGAAAATGGGATCTATATCACTTACTATAATATTTTGGTTTCCATTAAGCCTTTGAATTGTTTCCATAAATTTTATAATATTATACATTACAGAGCAATGGAACACATAAAATATGCGGAAAAAAAAACATATAAATAACATATAAAACAAGAGAGACATAGATATATGTGGTTCACCCAACTTGGGCTATGTCCACGGAAACATCCAGTCCTTCCTTTATATTATCCAGCAAAATGAAGAGACACAACCTACATTAGATCCACTATAATATCCTCTAGTCTCTCACAAATTCCCCATTGCTATTTCTCGCTCAGAGTATACACACAAAACATAATTGTAATACAATACCCTCATACAACAAAGGGGGTTTCCTTCTAGGGCAAAAAACACTAAATTAAACATAACTTCTACTGTCAGATCATCCGCCTAATGAACGGCCCAGATTGACTACAACCCCCTTGGACCCCTCTAACGACAATTAAACAATGGGCGTCATTGCCGCCCTGTCAAGGACATGGATCCAACGTGGCAATACATAAAAAAGATAATTATGCTCCACACCCAACAATAAATGCAATAAAAATTGTAATGGCTTTAAAAGTATGAGAGAATGCACAAAAGTGTGCATACTTGATAAGTTTATCAACTGACACCATGTTGACACACTTTCCTTCATACTTCGGTAAACCCGTGATGAAATCCATTGAGACCTCCTCCCAACAGTGACTTGGAATGGCTAAAGGTTGTAACAGATCCAAGGTCTTAATTGTCTCAACTTTATTTTTTTGGAAAACCAAACATTCTGCCACAAACTTCTGAATATAAAATTTAAATCCATCCCAAAAAAAATCCTTCTTGACCCTGTGGTAAATTTTTAAAAATATAGAGTGCCCTCCTAAGGGAGAAGGGTTAAATTCCAAAAGAATATTTTGTTTTATTTGGGAATTCTTACAAATATATAAGCGATATTTGTACCCTAATGAATAATTTTTCCAGTTAAATGTATCAGATGTACTAGGATCATGCCAAAACTCTTGAATGAGTGTCCACACCTCTTCATCATTCTTCAATTCATCCCTTGCTTTGGTTATCCACTTAGGTTGGATAATAGAAATGGCACAAAGAAATTCTTCCACATCCTCATCCTTTCTTAAGAGTGCATCTGGAAAAACATTTTTCTTCCCTTTTTTGAAGATAATTTCAAAGTTATAACCCAACATCTTTGTTCTGAAGATAATACTTGTTCCAAAAAGTATATAAGACTATGATGATATTTTTTTACCTTGAAGTTTCTCCCCATTAGGTAATTTCGTCATTGCTTTAGTGCATGTAGTATTTCCAACATTTCCTTCTCATAAATAGGTTTGTGTAAGTACTTTCCTTTGATTGGACGACTTTAAAAATAAATGGGTCTTCCTTATTGCATTAAAACGACACCAATCACATTTCATGAGGCATTACATTCCATAATAAAGGCCTTTATGAAGTTTGGCATAGCTAAGACCGGTGCTTGGAACATTGACTCTTTAAGATGTTCAAAGGTCTTAGTTGCTTATGGAGTCTGATAAAATACATCTTTCTTCATTAATGATGTTAGAGGTACCACTATTCTCCTATAATTCTTAACAAGCTTGAGATAATACCCTGTCAACCCGATAAATCCTCAAAGATGCTTTATGGTTGTGGGGATTTTCCCTTCCCGAATGGATTTAATTTTTTTAGGGTCTACGTTAACACCCTCATGAGATAAAATATTACCCAAATATTCCACCTCCTATACTCTAAAGAAACATTTGGAGGTTTTTTCATATAATTGTTTCTTCTCCAATAGTTTGAGCACCCTGTCAACATGTTGAACATTATCCTTCCAAGACTTGTTGTATATTAGTATATCATCAAAAACTACTAAAATAAATTTTCTAAGGAAGGGTTTGAAAATGGAATTCATCAACCCATGAATTGTGGAAGGTGTATCAGTAAGGCCGAAAGGCATCACCAAAAATTCATAATGACCCTCATGATTTCTAAATGTTGTTTTCAGAATGTCTCCAGTCTTCATTCTAGTTTCATGATATCCTAAATGAATATCCATGTTGGTGAAGTACATTTCTCCATGTAATTCATCCAAAAATTCATCAATAATAGGAATGAGAAATTTGTATTTCATCGTGAGCTTGTTGAGCTCCCGATAATTCATACACATACACCATGATCCATCCTTCTTGTGCACCAATAATAATAGATCATAGAAATATCTTTGACTAGGTTGAATTATACCAGCCTCCATCATTTTTGCAACCATACATTCATTTTAACTCTTTTGGGCATAAGGATATCTGTAAGGCCTGATTTTTGGAGGAACACTTCTTGAAATCAAATGAATAGCATGATCATGATCAAGAATAGGTGGGATGCCTTTGGGAGTCTCAAACACCTTTGAATGATTGTCCAAGACTTTTTGGAGATATGGAGAAATAGATGATTTCGATGTTTGAACCTCTAGTGAGAATAATTGTGCAATTACGCCTCATTCTTTCTTCAGAAATTTTGTCATCCCATTAAATTTTATTATCTTTCATGGTTTCCCTATGATATGCCTTAATTCAACTTCCCCGGATCATATCTCTGAAAATATAGCAAACCAAGACTTGAAATTTTTACACAAAGTTTACCAAGATTTATTCTCCACGTGGTCAAAGTTTCAGCTTCTGAAGCCTCGTAGAAAAAAATTTTATAACAAAAATTCCAAGATGATTTGTTTGAAGAAGCAAAACCTAGAATCCAAAGCTCTTATACCAAATGTTATGAAACCAACTCATAAAATAGAAGAAAAGATAGATCAACGACTTGAGAAATATCCTCTTTGAGGCAGGGAAAATTTTAAGGTTGAAAATGTATGTTAAAGTTTAGAAACATTGGCGAATCTTACTAGTCCTTAATATACAAAATTTAAAATGTTTAGTGATATATTTGTAAAAATAGTCAAATTTATAATGATTTCATATATATTCGCTAGAAAATTTTGGTGATTTTTAAGGTAAATAATTTTATACTATAAAAGTTGGGTGAATCATTTTTAGAAAAAATGGAAATTGGCGAATATTTGTTTTGGAAAAAGCATGAAAAAATAGCCCACATGTGAATATTAGCCCCTAAAATTTTCCTTCCTTCTAGGGGGAACCTACTTTCCATTACATAAATGAAAAATTCTTGGATGATACAAATGACAAGACGTATTTTGTATATATAAGAGTCGAAGGGGTCGCATTATAATCAAAGCCTACATAACAATAATACTGTAAGGGCACAACGATAACAATAGTGTGCTTCTATGGAGCACACCAATAACAATATGGGGGCTACATGGGCACAAAAATAACAATAAGGGGGATAGATTAGTATTATAGGGACCTAACATATAGGATAAAAACATAATTCTTCAAAATCATAACATACTACTACATGATTGAGACAATCTGCTACAGAATAAGACAATGTGCTACAAGATCGTTCCCAGAAGATATAGTAAAGTCTAGAAGGTTGTAAAAGAGCCCGATTTTGAGCAATTCCATCCACCAAACCCTAGTTTTGAAGAGGGACATCCAAGAGAAGGATAAGTACAATTTTTTCTCTACCATATGTGGACAAGAAACCCGTGAAAATTCTCATTCCTTCAACAGTGCATCTCGTAACAAAATTCTAGTAGCAGACTGGGAAAAAAAAATTGAATGTGAATGTTTCTTTTGAGTTAAGCATGACAAGAAAGGAAATGTGATTGTTTTTTAGTTGAATTTTAAAATTTTCCTTCTCTAACCAATGTGAATAAAATTATCTTTTGCCCATGTTCTAAAACCTTAATTTCTCATAAAATCTCTTAAGCTAGTACCAAATAGGGAGTATTGTTTTGCCAAAATTCAGAAATCACAATGAAAAACATGGGGTGGTGGTTTAAATTGTAGAGAGTCCACAAACTCATTAAAGATTATAATTATCATGTGTTGTGGAGAATGTTCAAAAACATACATCATGGGTAAAATTTGTGGCCATAGATAAGGAGTTTTTTCTTAAGTCACAAGCACAAGCCTAATTAGAACTTGGAGAAAAGGATGGATTTGCAAAAGAAGAAGCTAGAGAAGATAAAGAAGAGGCTATTGAAGAAGAAGAATGGGTTTGGAGTATGAGAGAGTATGTGCCAATATTCCTTCCGAAGTAGCTTGAGTATGTTAAGGGAGGCCACCAAGGCCATGAATGAGGTATAGTTAGGTGATTAGGTTGCTTAGAGGATGAGAAACACTTTCAAAGTAGGGAGGGTATGACGAGCCTCCAAATTAGATAAAAATTAAGGCCCATTTGACCATATTTCAACACATTTAACTCTCTCTTTTGCATTTTATGACATATTTTTTGAGCTATAATGTGTTCTAGAGGGAAGGTTTAGAGATAATTGCATATTATGTGCCTAATATTATTTATGTGTATAATATTGAGAGAATGTTGAGTAAATTATGAATGAGATAATATAGGGACTTACTCCCTCTATAAGATGGATCAAGATTGGATAATAAATGAACAATATATTATGAAATTATTGAACAAATTTTTTGGAGATCCCGTGATTGAGAAAATCTAGGACCGTGCTCCCCTGTCATTCAATGAAGATTTCCTACTATTGGGAACTAGATCCACATTTTGAGGGATTTTTGGAGGAGGAGTTGCTTCCTTTCAAGGAGTATGGTTCCCCATCAATTTGTATAAGTACCAATTCAAAATTTTCCTCTAGGGGCATGTAGTTTTCATAGTTCTCTTATGGAGAAAACATGTTATTCAAACGATCTATACTTTCATTTCTAGCAAGGATGTACTTGAGATTGACTCTAATAATGAAGTTTGGTATCATTTTCAACTTCTAATGCTTGTTTTACTTCATAGGATTGTACAAGTATACTTGGCTTTCGCGTCATCTCAGAGCCTCATAGTCCCTACTCGTGGCAATTTATTTATCTTATTTGAAAAGTTTTCTTCACTTGCATTTCTTATTCTTGCATTTCCTGATTTCTCGCACTTAATATTCATGCTTCATTTGTTTTATAGGTTAGATTGGTTAAATTATTTAAACAAGTGTTTTTACTGGTAATTTATATAGCTACAAGTATGATGCATCCTTAGTAAAACTTTTCAAAAGTCATATTCATCAATAAGCTACTTGGATTGGCTTTACTAGTTCACAAATTTTGAAATTTTTGGAAGTATCATATAGCAAAAATAGTAATAAATTTTTCTGTTGAATTTTACACGTGTTAATGAAATTATTTTCAAGTTTATTCCACTTTGCATTGCAAGCATTAAAAATATCCCAACTTAATAATAAATTTTACCCCATGGTATTTTTACTTGATTAAACTTAGGCATTTGGGTACTTAGATTAAACTTACTAACTCATTGTTCTGATGTTTTTTTGGTTTTTAGTAGTAATTTTTTTGTTAATTTTTGCACATGTTAAAAAGGGTATTTTTGAGTTTACACTTTGTATTTGAGACCCTAGGACAATCCTACTTAATAACCAAAATTTATCCCATCTCATTTTTCATTTTTTATTTTCTTAGTCATTTCGGCGAGATAACTCTGAGGACAAACTAGCTAGCAATCCTCAGTAACAACTTGTAGCAGCTTTGTTTTCGAGTTCTTATTCACTCCAAATTAATGGTAGATAGTTTATAGCCTATGAATCTTATGTAGACCACTTTGGTTGAGATGAGGCTTTGCTAAGTCATCATTTAACTCTTACATTGCTTGTTTTCTTGAATGTTTATTTCTGTAATTAATCTAGATTTCCTTTCCCGCAATTTACTTTACAAAGTGTGATTTAGTTCTTGCAAGAGTAACGTATGACTTTCCTTTCCAAAATAGAATAAATTTACTTTAATTCCATTTCCTTTCCAAGCAAAATAGATTATATTTTCTTGGTGCTTTACATTTTTGCAAATTAGAATAGATTTCCTTTTTTGTCCTTTAATTTCAGCAACAAAAGTAGAATAGGTTTGCTTATTGTTATTTACCTTTTTGTCAACCTCAGTGATGGGTGTCTTACCTAGATATTCTCATTTGAATTTGTTTCTATTGCCTTATTTCACTTGCATCAGAGGGAGTCATATTAGGAAGAGGAAGGTGTTTTTATTCGCATATCAGTGTCGGTCCCCTCTTAAGTTTGTACGAACCCCAAGTTGATAATTTAACTCTAGTAGTCTTAGGGAGTTGAAACATTCTCGTTGTAAATACTTGGGCTTCATCACTTTTTCAAGCATGGTATTGGTGGGATTTTCAAAATCAAGCACTTACTTGTTCTTAGAATGATTCCTTCCTTTCTTTTATGCATTCATGTCGACAAAAAAATATTGCATTAGGCATCTCTCATTACATTAGACATTCTCATTCAATTTTTTATATATAAAAATAAATATTTTTTCAATAACATAAACCCCACCATCATCCACTTTTTGCTGTATAAAGAGGGAGATTGGGTAGATAAGTATAGAAGGAGGCATGCAAAGAAGCTCTACTCCGTCAACCCATATCAACAAGGGTCTTATCCTCGCCCAAAACCTTTTCAACCATATCAATAGGGTCTTATGCCATTCCTTTATTTTTTCATCTATATCAACACCAACCTCCTCAATGTGGGTGATCCATATTTTTCCTAAATATTCATGGCCTTATCCCTCCCCAACTTGCCATTCCTCCTTTACATACATATCAACACCAACCTCTCTCAATGGGGATATCCATATTTCCCTCAATATCCTCAATTCCCATGTTCACACAAACTCCTCAATGGGGCAATCCATATTTCCCTCAATATCCTCAATATCCTCCATTCCAATATCAACAAACATACCATCCACATCCTCCAAAGCACATCTCCAAGACCCACCCTCTCAAATACATGCACAATCTCTTCCCAACCCCAACAATAAAATACCTCACCCCCTTACGATGTTGAGATGAAAATTTTCTAAAACATCCTCTTGATCTAAATTATATTCATCTTAGATAAAGAAGAGTTTTTCAAAAATAATATTCCTTTTGTTTTCATTAAATAAAATCATATCAAGAGGAATAATATCCAGAGGATAATAATGATTCATGGACCACCTTTGATGAGGAGAAGCCATTAGAACCCTTAAGGTCGAGGAAATTTCTACTATGCCTTTCAGAGAATAATTAAGCAAAAAAAATAGTATAATATTTGAATAGCACGACGACAAAAAAAAGAAATGAAAAGATGATCCGTATGAGCAAGTGAACCAGTGGGCATCCATGTCTATATTGAGCTTTAGTTATAGAAAATAAACAAGATGGGAGCATCACTATATTCTTTCAGCAGTGCTTGATACCATCTCAATCAAAGAAGTTGATCTCTCCTATTCGGGTACATATCAAAGCATATATTTCAAATTAGAATATGAGTTTCATTTGTCATTCGAGTATGTACATGGCTCCATTGGGAAGTATTCATATGCTTGAAAGATATCTTTCTTCTTCAAGAAAAAGTAGGATAGAAATAAAGAAAAAAAGTGGGGAAAGGGAAAAGATAAAAATCTCAGGTGAAAACCTCATTTGACGCGCCTGAAGATTGGATGCACTGAGTTGAAAACTCCCTATAGAGGCAAAGCACAATGTGTTCGAAAAAAAAGGGAAAAGGGAAATAATATTCTAGGTGAAAACCTCCTTTCGAGGCACTCTAGGTAGCATGCTAGTTGAAAACCCTCATTGAGGCAACCAGATAGGCCTATAAAAGAGAAAAAAAATGATGAAAGAGGAGAAGAAAAAGGTAAAAAGAAAAAATTAAATATCCTTTACTCCAAGTATATATGTAGGGTCTCTCCAACTTGCACAAGCAACAAGAAGTTGACTTTAAAATCAAACATCTAGTCAAGGGAAATCAAAATTGAGTTTTCCACCTTCTATAACAAGATGATCCAACATGGCTAAGACAAAGTCCATGCATCTATTTTCATCCTCAAAATTCATCCCCATGCCATTTCCCATCATTCCCAAGCCTATGAAGTATATTTATAGCCTATGAATCCTCTCGAGACCACTTTTGCTGAGCTCGAGGCTTTTCAAGTCATCATTTAACTCTTACATTGCTTGTTTCTTGAATGTTGATTGCTGAATTAATCTAGATTTCCTTCCCGATAATTTACTTTAAAAGTGTGATTTTCTTCTGCAAGAGTAATATAGGACTTTCCTTTCCACCATAGAATAAATTTACTTTAAGTCCATTTCTTTCAAGAAAAAATAGATTATATTTTACTCGGTGCTTTACATTTTTTGCAATTAGAATAGATTTCCTTTTTTTGTCATTTAATTTTCAGTAGAATAGGGTTTTGCTTATTTTTATTTACCTTTTGCAACCCAGGATGGGTGTCTTACCCTAGATATATTCTCATTTGAATTTGTTTTCCATTGCCTTTCTTTCACTTGTGCATCAAAGGAGTCATACTAGGAAGAGGAAGGTGTTTTTTGTACATACGCTGTCGCCTCTCTTAAGTTTGTACGAACCCCAAGTTGATAATTTAAGTTGAAAACCTTGGGAGTTCTCAACATTCTTGTTGTAATACTGGGGCTCATCAATTTTTCGTGTGGTTGTCGAGGTAGATTTCAAAGCAAGCACTCACTTGTTCTTAGAATGATTCCTTCTTTATTTTTTTTGCATTCATGTTTCTTAAAACAAAAAAGAATGGATTAGCATCCTCTCATTGCATTAAAAATTTTCATTCGAAATATATGTATATATATATAAATATATATATATACATAACACTACAAACCCTCAACCATCATCCTACTTTTGCAGTATAAGAGGGAGATGTGTAGATAATGTTAGAAGGAGGCATGGAGAAGCTCTACCTATCAACCCTTATCAACAAGGGTCTTATCCTCCCAAAACATTTCTCAACCATATTAATCGGGTCTTATGCCATTCATTTATTTTTCATCTATATCAACATTAAACCTCCGCAATGGGGTGATCCATATTTTCCCTAAATATTCATGGGCTCCTATCCCTCCCCAACTTTCCATTCCTCCTTTACATACATATCAAACAACATCCCTTTTCAATGGGGATGATCCATATTTCCCTCAATATCCTCAATTCCCATGTTCACACAAAAACTCCTCAATGGGGCAATCCATCTTTTCCCTCAATATCCTCAATATCCTCCATTCCAATATCAACAAACATACCATCCACCTCCTCAAATACATCTCCAAGAC
Source organism: Pinus albicaulis (assembly GCA_034641835.2). Lineage (NCBI taxonomy): Eukaryota > Viridiplantae > Streptophyta > Pinopsida > Pinales > Pinaceae > Pinus > Pinus albicaulis. The sequence goes on from CM076569.1 coordinate 551,542,416, forward strand.
CCACTCCCTCTCAAATACCTGCATAATCGTCTTCCCAACCCTAAACAATAAAATACCTCAAACACCCTTTACATGTTGAGATGAAAAAAATTTTCTAAAATATCTCTCTTGATATAAATTATATTCATCTTAGATAAAGAAGAGTTTTTCAAAATAATATTTTTGTTGTCATTAAAATATAAACATCAAGAGGATATAATATCCAGAGATAATAATGAGCCATGGACCACCTTGATGAGGAGAAGCCATTAGAACCCTGGAGGCTCGGTGAATTTCCACTATGCCTTCGTGAGAATAATTAACCAAAAAAAATAGTATAAGATTTGAATGGCACAACAACAAAAAAGAAATGAAGATGATCTGGTATGAGCAAGTGAACCAGGGGCATCCGATGCTATATTGAGCTTTGGTTATAGAAAATAAACAAGATGGAGCATCACTCTATTCTTCAATAGTGCTTGATACCATCTCAATCAAAGAAGTTGATCTCTCCTATTCGGGTACATATCAAAGCATAAATTTTCAAAATTAGCATATGAATTCATTTGTTATTTCGAGTATGTACATGGCTCCATTGGAAGTATTCATATGCTTGAAAAGTATATCTTTCTTATTCAAGAAAAAGTAGGATAGAATAAAGAGGGAAAAGGAAAAAGATAAAATCTCAGGTGAAAACCCCATTTGACGCGCTTAAGATTGGATCACTGATGAAAAACCCTATAAGGGCAAGCAATGCCTTTGGAAAAAAGAGGGAAAAGGGAAATAATTTCCTAGGTGAAAAACCTACTTCTCGAGGCACTTAAGCAAACACATGCTAGTTGAAAACCTCATTGAGGCATCCCAGTAGGCCTAGAAAAACAAAAATGATGAAAGAGGAGAAAAAAAGGTAAAAAGAAAAATTAAATATCCTTTACTCCAAGTATATATGTAAGGGCTCCTCCAACTTGCACAAGCAACAAGAAGTTGATCGTAAAGCAAACATCTAGTCAAGGAAATCAAAATTGATTTTTCCACCTTCTATAACAAGATGATCCAACATGGCTAAGACAAAGTCCAGATACATCTATTTTCATCCTCCAAAATTCATCCCTCGTCCATACTCCCCATCATTCCCAAGCCTATGAAGTATACTTATAGCCCATGAATCCTCTTGGGACCACTTAGCAGCTCGAGTGCTTTTGCTCAAGTCATCACTTTAACTCTTACATTGCTTGTTTTCTTGAATGTTGATTTTCTCAGAATTAATTTAGATTTCCTTCCTGCATCTACTACTTTTTAAAAAGTAAGTGATTTCTTCTCAAGTGAGTAATATAGGACTTTTCCTTTCCACCATAGAATAAATTTATTTAAGTCCATTTCCCTTTCGTCAAGAAAAATAGATTATATTTTACCTGGTGCTTTACATTTTTGCAATTAGAATAGAGATTTCCTTTTTGTCCTTTAATTTCCATAGTAGAAATAGGTTTCTGCTCTATTGTTATTTTACCTTTTTTGGTAATCCTGGGATGGGTGTCTTACCTAGATATATTCTTCATTTGAATTTGTTTCATTGCCTTCTTTCACTTGGGTATCACGAGTCATACTAGGAAGAGGGAAGGTGTATGTTTCTTTGCACATATGTTGTCGCCTCTTGCTTAAGTTTGTATGAACCCTAGGTTGATAATTTAAGTTGGCAACCTTGGGGAGTTCCCAACATTATTGTGTTGTAATACTGGGCCCATCAAATTTCTTTGCATTGTCGTAGATTTACATGCGTACCTTTACTTGCTTTCTTTGCAAATGTATCTCTCTTTATTTTCTCGCATTGCATGTTTTTCGCATATACAAAAAATGGATTAGGCATCTCTCTATTGCATTAACATTCTCATTCAAGCTATATATATATATACACACACATATATATACACACCACAAACCCCCATCATCCACATTTTTGCGGTGTATAAGAGGGAGATGTGGGTATACAGATAAGTTAGGAGAGTATGGAGAAGTTTCTACTCTGTCAACCCTTATCAACAAGGGTCTTATCCTCCCAAACCTTTTCAACCATATTAACTATCTTTGATGCCATTCCTTATTTTCATCTATATCAACACCAACTCTCCGTAATTAGTGATCCATATTTTCCTAAATATTCATGGCCTTATCCTCCCCAAACTTTCCATTCCTCCCTTTACATACATATCAACAACAACCTCTTCAATGGGATGATCCATATTTCCTCAATATCCTCAATTCCCCATGTTCACACAAAACCCCTCAATGGGGCAATCCATCTTTTCCCTCAATATCCTCAATATCCTCCATTCCAATATCAACAAACATACCATCCACCTCTCCAAATACATCTCCAAGACCCACCCTCTCAAATACCTTGCACAATCACTTCCCAACCCCAACACAAAATACCCCTCACCCCCTTGCAATGTTGAGATGAAAATTTTCTAAAACATCCTCTTGATCTAAATTATATTCATCTTAGATAAAGAAGAGTTTTTTCAAAAAATAATATTCCTTTGTTTTCATTAAATAAAACATCAAGAGGAATAATATCCAGAGGATAATAATGAGCCATGGACCACCTTTGATGAGGAGAAGTCATTAGAACCCCGAGGTCGAGGAATTTTTCACTATGCCTTCAGAGAATAATTAACCAAAAAATAGTATAAGATTTGAATGGCACAACAACAAAAAAAAGAAATGAAGATGATCCGTATGAGAAAGTGAACCCCGTGGGCATCCGTGGCTATATTGAGCTTTTGGTTATAGAAAATAAAAACAAGATGGAGCATCACTCTATTCTTTCAAAGAGTGCTTGATACCATCTCAATCAAAGAAGTTGATCTCTCCTATTCTGGTACATATCAAAGCATACACTTTCAAATTGGCATATGAATTCATTTGTCATTCGAGTATGTACATGGCTCTATTAGAAGTATTCATATGCTTGAAAGATTTTTTTCTTCTTCAAGAAAAGTAGGATAGAATAAAGAAAAAAGGGGGCAAAGGAAAAGATAAAAATCTTTAGGTGAAACCCTCATTTGACGCGACCTAAGATTGGATCATTGGTTGAAAAACTCCTATATGAGTGCAAGCACGGTCTTGGAAAAAAAGAGGGAAAAGGGAAATAATTTCTAGGTGAAAAGCCTCGCTTCCGAGGCACTCCTAAAGGCACATGCTAGTTGTTGAAAACCTCATTGAGAGAAATGCAGAGAGCCTCAGAAAAAACAAAACAAAAAATGATGAAAGAGGAGAGTAAAAAGAAAAATTAATATCCTTTACTCCAAGTATATATGTAGGGTCTCTCCAACTTGCACGAGCAATGTTGTGTAACCAACTTCAAAAATAGAATAAAAGAGATATCAACGCCTTAGAAATAAAAGCCACTTCGAGGGGAAACCTCCAATACATTACATAAATGAAAAATTCTTGGATGATTAAAATGATAAGACCTCCTTGGTATATATATGAGTATAAGGGGTCATAATATAATAAGAGCCTACATAACAATAATAATGTAAGGGCACAACAATAACGATAGTGGGATTTTATGGGGCGCAACGATAACAAGATGGGGGATACGTGGGGAAAAAAATAACGATAGGGGCTACCTTTACTTATTAACAATAAGGGGAATACATTGGTATTATAGGGACCTAACACCCCTCTCCTTCAAAAAAATGTTGTGTAGCAGGTAATTTTGGATGTACGTATAAAATTTTCATCCTCCCATGTCGAATCTTCGGTGGATAAGTTCTTCCACTTAATGAGATGCCTATGAAATTAATCGATTAGTAGTTGTCGGGTTCTTGTTTTATTGATTTTTTCAAGATAAAACCATTTTTTCCTTCTTCTTGAGTTATGAAAACATTTTTTGAACTCAAATCTTGTCGACGATAACCTTCTTTAAGCATGAAACATGGATACTGGGTGTACTCGGAAGATGCGAAAAAGTCCAATTTGTATGCCATAGTACCAGTCTTTTTAGCAACACCTTGTAAGAGACCATAGTACTTGGGTGATAATTTATTGTCTTATCTTTCTTGAGAGACATTTGTTTGTATGGTTGTAGCGGTAAAAATACCCAATGACCTATCATAAAACTTCTTTCAATGTCGATGTTGATATGCATAGTTTGTTTCATTCGATTTTAGCGCTGGGATATTGAGGTTATCCTTTAAGAGTTGGATAAACTTGTTGTTGATTCTCCTATGTAGATATTATATTGGATTTGAACCTTAGAATTTTATCTTAAAGATGATGTGATGGATGGTGGATGATGTATCCATAGAAGTGCCATAAATGGGGTCGTGTTTCTGGAAATTATGGAAGGAAGTGTTATTCCACCATTAAGGTTAGAGGTAACCACTTGACCCATTGTGTTTTATCGGATACGAAAGAAATGAATATATCATTTGAAACATTTGTTCACTATATCTGTTTTCCAATCAAATTGAGGATGATGATAATATGAGCTATGAGTAATTGAGTACCAGAGAAGATTATCTGGAAATTTCTAGTGAAAAATGGGATCTACTGCCACTTCTGATAATCTTTGGGCTTCCATGTATCTTTTGAATTGTTTCCATAAATCCAATAAAGCGTAGTAGATTTAAAGAATGAGATAATGCACAAAAGTGTGCATGCACAAGTAGATCTATCAACTACCACCATGATGCCACTATTTCATTCGGACTTGGGTAAACTTTATGATAAAACCCATTGATACCTCATCTTAATCTTGCCCCGGTAAGGAATGGTTAAAAGGTTGTAACACCACAGGTCAATTTTCTCACCTTTATTTTGTTGTGAAGCAAGCATATTTCCACAAACTTTTGAATATTAGATTTAAGGCCATCCTAAAAATCCTTCTTGACCTTGTGTGGTAAGTTTTTAAAAATATTGAGTACTCCTAAGGGGGGAGGTGTGTAATCCCAAAAGAATCTTTTGCTTGAGTTGGGAATTCTTTACAAAGACATAAGCAATCTTTGTAACATAATGAGTCATTTTTCAACTAAATTTCTCGGATGTCACGGGATCTTTTCTAAATTTTATGAAGTGTCCACACTTCTTCGTCATTGTTCCATTCATCCCTTGATTCGATTATCCAATCGGAGTTGGATAATAGAAATAGAACAAAGTAATGCTTCCACATCCTCATCCCTTCCGAGAGTGCATTTGCAACAACATTTTCTTCCCTTTTTTGTAGATGATTTCAAATTCATAACCCAAAATCTTTGTGACCCATTTTTCTTCTCTTCGAAGAATATATTTGTTCCAAAAGTATTTAAGACTATCGCTAAGTATATTCTTACCGGAAGTGTCTTCCCATTAGTAAGGTCTCAATTTCTTTAGTGCATGTAGTATTACCAACATTTCCTTCTCATAAATAAGTTTATGTAAATACTTTCATTTGATTGGATGGCTTTCAAGAAATGGATCTTCCTTCTTGCATTAAGATTGATCTTGGACTTTACAATAAAGGTTTTTTAAGTTTGGCGTTGCTAAGACCGATGCTTGGAAATTGCCTCTTTAAGATGTTTAAAGACCTTAGTTTCTTTTGGAGTCGAAAAATGCATCTTATTTAGTAATGTTGCTAGAGGTTTAGCTATTCTCCCATAATTCTTAACAAATTTGCGATAATACCTTATCCTTTGAGAAATCATATAAGATGCTTTATGGTTGTGAGGATTTTTCATTTCCTTAATGGATTTAATTTTGTTAGGATCTACCTTAACACCCTCATGAATCTAATATGACCTTTAAAATTCCACCTCTTGTACTAAAAATAAACATTTGGAGTTTTTTTCATATAGTATTTCTCCTCCGATAGTTTGGCCACCATTTTGTCAACGTGTTGAACATGACCCTTCCAAGACTTGTTGTAGATTAGTATATCGTCAAAAAATACTAACACAAATTTTCTAGAAAGGGTTTGAAAATGGAATTAATCAAACCTTGAAATGTGGAAGGTGCATTGGTAAGGCCAAAGGCACTGACAAAAAGTCACTTAATGACCCTCATGAGTTCGAAATGCGTTTTGGAATAGCTTCGATCTTCATTCTATTTTGATAATATCTGAATGAAGATCCAGCAGTAAAATAAATTTCTCCATGTAATTCATCCAATAATTCATCAATCACGGGAATGGGAAATTTGTCTTTAATGGTGAGTTTATTGAGCTCCCTATAATCCGGACACATTAGCCATGATCCATCCGTCTTGTGCAACGATACTACGGAAGCCCCGGAGAGAAATGCTTTTGACTAGGTTGAATTATACCCGCCTCTAACATTTACGCAATCATACATTCAATTTCGCTCTTTTGGAAGTAAGGATATCTATAAGACTCGATGTTTGGAGGAAAACTCACGGAATCAAATGAATAGCATGATCATGATCACGAATAGATTGGGAGTCCTTTGGGAGTTTCAAACACCTTGGAATGATTGTCAGACTTGTTGGAGATCTACGAGAAATAGATGATTTTCTTTGTCGGAACTTCTAGTGGTATAATTGTGCAATTACGCCTCGTTGTTCTTTCTTTAGAAGCTTTGTCATGACATTAGAGCTTATTATCCTTCTGACTTCCCTTCAATACCCGTAATTCGACTTCCTTTCCTTCGAAAAAAGTTCAAGAAAAGTTCTTGAAAATTAAAAGCTTCTAGTCCCCAAGATTGTAACCATTGTCACTCCTAGTACAACATCAACACCTCCCATAGGAATGGAAAGAATTGGAATAGTCAATACATATTCCCCCATGGTTAGCTTAATATTATGGCATTTTCCGGAGACGATTTATAGTTCCTCCATTTGCAACCATCACTTGACATTTTTGGTCTTTGGAGTATAGGAAACAATTTAATTCCTTGGCTACCTTACAATGTGAATAAAATTATGGGTGCTACACAGATCAATCAACACTATTACCTTTTCTTCTTGATTCGTCCTTCTATCTTGAGAGTTTGAGGAGTAGTAGTCACTGCTAGTGCATTACACGATATGGTCGGATTCATTTCTTCCTCTTCTAGGGTTGGTTCTACTGTGTATATCACTCTTCTTGTTCATTTTCTTCTTCCTCTTCACAATCTATGTAAAATAATTTCTTCTCATTACACTTATGAATTTTAGTGTATTTGCTATCACAAGCTGTAGCAAATCCCTTTTGCCTCTTTTTCTTCCAATTGTTGTGGTGTCAACCTTGTAGGTTGTGAAATCTAGACGTGGCAACACTTCCTTCTTTATAGAATTGAGTGGTAGGCTTCCTTGTCTTCATTATTTTACATTCAACTTTTCTTGCACCAGCTTGAATACCTTCTCCAAGGAATCCGGTTCCAAAACAAGAACTTCATGTTGGATGTTATCCTTTAAAGTGCCTATGAAAGAGATCGATCACGTGTTCCTCTGAATATCGGTTACCCTTATATTCAATTTTTGGAAGTCCTCAATGTCTTTGCCCCAAACCCTTTTGTTTGAGATTTATCAATTGGCTAAAGTGTTGCTCTTTGTATCCTCATAATGTGCTATCATTTCCTCTTGTAAAATTGACAGAGTGACAATTTTTACGAGAACCAAACCTTCAATACCATACAAATTTATTTTGTTCTAAATGTAAAGTTGCAATGCGTACCTTTTTGTGTGTTTTGCACATTATGGAGATCAAAATATTGCTCCATCTATAGTATCCATGTTACGGGATCCTTTCCATCAAACTTCCTCATATCCATTTTTGGAATATGGTGGTTCTTCCCTCAACGGTAGAGTTTATGAAATCACGATTAACATTTATTTTGTTCTCATCATGAGTTTGCTCTACTATCTTTTCACCATTAGGAAACATTTCTTGTATCAACTTTGCCAAACCTTCGATGTCTACTTTTAGATCCTTAATCATGTTTTCCATGTTGTCTTTCATTTTTTCATCAATCTTAGCTTCCATGCCCACTTCCATGCCATCCATCTTAGCTTCCAAACCATTTATCTTAGCTTCCATGCCTTTCTTGAAACCATCCATCTTAGTTTCCACACCTTTTCTTCAAAATTCCATTTCATTTTTTGTTGTTCTTTGCGAGCTGAGAATTTGTTACTTTTGCTCTTGTAATTTTGATATGTCATGTTGCCATTTTTCATCTTCATGAGTCATAGTAGAGCCTTCTAAAGGCTTAATGGGTGTTGAATTCTTTTTAAAGACCATTTTAGAATCCAATATTGATATCTATTCTCTGATATTGCCTTACTGATCAATTAACTTGATTCTTCAAACAAGACTTATGCAATTCGGAAAAAAAATAAAAATACACACCTTTTACTTGCTTTGAGGAACGCTCGATATTGAAATTGTATTATATCTATGATTGCGGATCTTCAATATTTGAAATTGTGCCCCGAAGTAGCCCGGAATTCTCTTTTGAATGCCACGATTCGACTGTTGGATTCTCCAAGACAAATTTGTGTCCGATCTCCCACAATGACCTAATTATGGGCTGGTTCGGTAGAGCGAGGAACTGTACGACTTTCCACGTGTCACTGTTTCGTCATTTGTCTTTGAAATTTTTAGCCAAGAAACTACGATCTATGTAGTACAGCCAATTTTTACGCCACTCAATCCGATGCCCGAGAGAGAGTTATTGAACTTTTCCCACGATCACCTCTTTGAGATGCAATTCGGGAGCTGAAAACGCACTACCTTCCACGAATCATATCTCCAAAATATTGCAGACAAGCTCTGAAATATTTTGACGAGTTTTCCCAGGATTTCAGCTTCGCACCACTTAGAATTTTAGATTCGAACCTTTTGTAGAAAAAAATTTACGGCGCAAATTCCACGATGACCTATTTAGGAACTCGAAAAAAGACCGAACTTCCACGGATCATATCTCTTGAAAATGTTGTGAACCAAGCTCTGAAAATTTTTAGAAAATCTTCATCAGGATTTCGGCTTCATACCTAAAAATTTCAACTTCTGAATCTTCGTAGAAAAAAAGTTATAGCGAAAATGCCACGATGACTGTTTGGAGCGAGCGAAACCCCTAGAATCCAAACTCTAATACCAAATGTTGTGTAACCAACTTCAAAAATAGAAGAAAGAGATATCAACGCCTTAGAAATAAGCCACTTCGAGGGAAACCTCCAATACATTACATAAATGAACAATTCTTCGATGATACAATTTACAAAACCTCCTTTCTATATATAGGAATCCATGGGGCCATAATGTAATCTTGGTGGTCACAATGTAATCCTAGCTTCAACCTAACAATAATAATTTAAGGGCACAATAATAACAAAATGGGATTGCAAGGTACAATAATAACAATAAAGGGGGTTACACTAACAATAATAAAGGACTATACTAGTGATATGAGGACCTAACAAGCAACAAGAAGTTGATCGAAAAGCAAACATCTAGTCAAGGGCAATCAAAATTGATTTTTCCACCTTCTATAACAAGATGATCCAACATGGCTAAGACAAAGTCCATACATCTATTTTCATCCTCAAAATTCATCCCCATGCCATTTCCCATCATTCCCAAGCCTATGAAGTATATTTATAGCCTATGAATCCTCTCGAGACCACTTTGCTTGAGCTGAGGCTTTTGCTAAGTCATCATTTAACTCTTACATTGCTTGTTTCTTGAATGTTGATTTCTGTAATTAATGTAGATTTCCTTCCTGAAATTTACTTTTAAAAAAGTGTGATTTTCCTTCTACAAGAGTAATATAGGACTTTCCTTTCCACCATAGAATAAATTTATTTTAAGTCCATTTCCTTTCAAGAAAAAATAGATTATATTTTATCTGGTGCTTTTACATTTTTGCAATTAGAATAGATTTCCCTTTTTGTCCTTTAATTTCAAATAAAAGTAGAATAGGTTTTCTTATTTTTATTTACCTTTTGCAACTCGAGATGGGTGTCTTACCTAGATATATTCTCATTTGAATTTGTTTCATTGCCTTCTTTCACTTCGCATCAAAGGGAGTCATACTAGGAAGAGGAAGGTGTTTTTTGCACATAGCTGTTGTCACCCCTCTTAAGTTTGTATGTAACCCCGGGTTGATAATTTAAGTTGGCAACCCTTGGGGAGTTCCAACATTCTTGTTGTAATACTGGGGCTCATCAATTTTTGGTGTGGTTTGTCGAGTAGATTTCAAAGCAAGCACTCACTTGTTCTTAGAATGATTCCTTCTTTATTTTTCTCGCATTCATGTTTCCTCGCAAAAACAAAAAAAATGGATTAGGCATCTCTCATTGCATTAACATTCTCATTCAAGTTATATATATATATATATACATATATATACAATACCACAAAACCCCCCCCATCATCCACTTTCTTGCTGTATAAGAGGGAGATGTAGTAGATAAGTTAGAAGGAGGCATGGAGAAGTTTCACTTCCGTCAACCCTTATCAACAAGGGTCTTATCCTCCCAAACCTTTTCAACCATATTAATCGGTCTTATGCCATTCCTTATTTTCATCTATATCAACACCAACCTCTCGCAATGGGAGTGATCCATATTTTCCTAAATATTCATGGCCTTATCCTCCCCAAACTTTCCATTCCTCCTTTACATACATATCAACAACAACCTCTTCAATGGGATGATCCATATTTCCCTCAATATCCTCAATTCCCATGTTCACACAAACCCTCAATGGGGCAATCCATCTTTCCCTCAATATCCTCAATATCCTCCATTCCAATATCAACAAACATACCATCCACCTCCTCCAAATACATCTCCAAGACCCACTCACTCTCAAATACCTCGCACAATCGCTTCCCAACCCCCAACAATAAAATACCTCAAACCCTTCTTACGATGTTGAGATGAAAAATTTTCTAAAATATCCTCTCGATCTAAATTATATTCATCTTAGATAAAGAAGAGTTTTTTCAAAAAATAATATTCCTTTGTTGTCATTAAATAACAACATCAAGAGGAATAATATCCGCAGGATAATAATGAGCCATGGACCACCTTTGATGAGGAGAAGTCATTAGAACCTCGAGGTCGAGGAATTTCTACTATGCCTTCAGAGAATAATTAACCAAAAAATAGTATAAGATTTGAATGGCACAACAACAAAAAAAGAAATGAAGATGATCCAGATGAGCAAGTGAACCACGGCATCCGTGCTATATTGAGCTTTGGTTATAGAAAATAAACAAGATGGAGCATCACTCTATTCTTTCACAAGTAGCTGATACCATCTCAATCTAAAGAAGTTGATCTCTCCTATTCTGGTACATATCAAAGCATAAATTTCAAATTGGCATATGAATTCATTTGTCATTCGAGTATGTACATGGCTCCATTGGAAGTATTCATATGCTTTCGAAAGATATTTTCTTCTTCAAGAAAAAGTAGGATAGAATAAAGAAAAAAAAAGGGGGAAAGGAAAAGATAAAATCTCGTGGAAACCCCATTTGACGCGCCTAAGATTGGATCATCTGGGTTGAAAACCTCTATGAGGCAAGCACAAGCCTTTGGAAAAAAAAGAGGGAAAAGGGAAATAATTTCCTAGGTGAAAACCTCCGCTCGAGGCACTTAAGCGTACATGCTAGCTTGAAAAACCTCAGCTGAGGGAAATGCAGTAGGCCTAGAAAACAAAAAAAAATGATGAAAGAGGAGGAAAAAAAAGGTAAAAAGAAAAAATTAATATCCTTTACTCCAAGTATATATGTAGGGTCTCTCCAACTTGACAAGCAACAAGAAGTTGATCGAAAAGCAAACATCTAGTCAAGGGTAATCAAAATTGATTTTTCCACCTTCTATAACAAGATGATCCAACATGGCTAAGACAAAGTCCATACATCTATTTTCATCCTCAAAATTCATCCCCATGCCATTTCCCATCATTCCCAAAGCCTATGAAGTATATTTATAGCCTATGAATCCTCTCGAGACCACTTTGGTTGAGCTAAGGCTTTGCTAAGTCATCATTTAACTCTTACATTGCTTTGTTTCTTGAATGTTGATTTCTGTAATTAATCTAGATTTCCTTCCTGAATTTACTTTTAAAAAGTGTGATTTTCTTCTTGCAAGAGTAATATAGGACTTTCCTTTCCACCATAGAATAAATTTACTTTTAAGTCCATTTCCTTTCAAGAAAAAATAGATTATATTTTACTGGTGCTTTACATTTTTGCAATTAGAATAGATTTCCTTTTTGTCCTTTAATTTCAAGCAAAAGTAGAATAGGTTTGCTTATTGTTATTTACCTTTTGCAACTCAGTGATGGGTGTCTTACCTAGATATATTCTCATTTGAATTTGTTTCATTGCCTTCTTTCACTTGCATCAAAGGGAGTCATACTAGGAAGAGGAAGGTGTTTTTTGCACTATACAATGTCGCCCTCTTAAGTTTGTACGAACCCGGGGTTGATAATTTAAGTTGGCAACCTTGGGAGTTCCAACATTCTTGTTGTAATACTGGGGCTCATCAATTTTTGGTGTGGTTTGTCGAGGTAGATTTCAAAGCAAGCACTCACTTGTTCTTAGAATGATTCCTTCTTTATTTTTTCTCGCATTCATGTTTCCTCGCAAAAACAAAAAAAATGGATTAGGCATCTCTCATTGCATTAACATTCTCATTCAAGTATATACATATATATATATATATATATATATATATATATATATATATAAAAATCCCACAAACACTCCCATCATCCACTTTTGCAGGTATAAGAGGGAGATGTGGCAGATAAGTTAGAAGGAGGCATGGAGAAGTTTCACTTCCGTCAACCCTTATCAACAAGGGTCTTATCCTCCCAAACCTTTTCAACCATATTAATCTGCCTTATGCCATTCCTTATTTTCATCTATATCAACACCAACCTCCGCAATGGGGTGATCCATATTTTCCCTAAATATTCATGGCCTTATCCTCCCCAAATTTCCATTCCTCCTTTACATACATATCAACAACAACCTCTTCAATGGGATGATCCATATTTCCCTCAATATCCTCAATTCCCATGTTCACACAAAACTCCTCAATGGGGCAATCCATCTTTTCCCTCAATATCCTCAATATCCTCCATTCCAATATCAACAAACATACCATCCACCTCCTCCAAATACATCTCCAAGACCCACTCCCTCTCAAATACCTGCACAATCGCTTCCCAACCCCCAACAATAAAATACCTCAAACCCTCCTTACTATGTTGAGATGAAAATTTTCTAAAATATCCTCTTGATCTAAATTATATTCATCTTAGATAAAGAAGAGTTTTTTCAAAAAATAATATTCCTTTGTTGTCATTAAATAACAACATCAAGAGGAATAATATCCGGAGGATAATAATGAGCCATGGACCACCTTTGATGAGGAGAAGTCATTAGAACTCGAGGTCGAGGAATTTCTACTATGCCTCAGAGAATAATTAACCAAAAAAATAGTATAAGATTTGAATGGCACAACAACAAAAAAAAAGAAATGAAGATGATCCAGATGAGCAAGTGAACCAGGGGCATCCGTGCTATATTGAGCTTTGGTTATAGAAAATAAACAAGATGGAGCATCACTCTATTCTTCACAGATGCTGATACCATCTCAATCAAAGAAGTTGATCTCTCCTATTCTGGTACATATCAAAGCATAAATTTCAAATTGGCATATGAATTCATTTGTCATTCGAGTATGTACATGGCTCCATTGGAAGTATTCATATGCTTTCGAAAGATATTTTCTTCTTCAAGAAAAAGTAGGATAGAATAAAGAAAAAAAAGGGGGAAAAGGAAAAAGATAAAATCTCAGGTGAAAACCCCATTTGACGCGCCTAAGATTGGATCATCTGGTTGAAAAACCTCTATGAGGCAAGCACAAGCCTTTGGAAAAAAAAGAGGGAAAAGGGAAATAATTTCCTAGGTGAAAAACCTCTGCTCGAGGCACTTAAGCGTACATGCTAGTTGAAAAACCTCAGTCGAGGCAACGCGTAGGCCTAGAAAACATGATGAAAGAGGAGAAAAAAAAGGTAAAAAGAAAAATTAATATCCTTTACTCCAAGTATATATGTAGGGTCTCTCCAACTTGCACAAGCAACAAGAAGTTGATCGTAAAAGCAAAACATCTAGTCAAGGGAAATCAAAAATTGATTTTTTCCACCTTTCTATAACAAGATGATCCAACATGGCTAAGACAAAGTCCATACATCTATTTTCATCCTCAAAATTCATCCCCATGCCATTTCCCATCATTCCCAAGCCTATGAAGTATATTTATAGCCTATGAATCCTCCGAGACCACTTTGGTTGAGCTTGAGGCTTTTGCTAAGTCATCATTTAACTCTTACATTGCTTGTTTCTTGAATGTTGATTTCTCGTAATTAATCTAGATTTCCTTCCTGTAATTTACTTTTAAAAAGTGTGATTTCTCTCGCAAGAGTAATATAGGACTTTCCTTTCCACCATAGAATAAATTTACTTTTAAGTCCATTTCCTTTCAAGAAAAATAGATTATATTTTATCTGGTGCTTTACATTTTTTGCAATTAGAATAGATTTCCTTTTTGTCCTTTAATTTCAAGTAAAAGTAGAATAGGTTTTGCTTATTGTTATTTACCTTTTGCAAACTCAGGGATGGGTGTCTTACCTAGATATATTCTCATTTGAATTTGTTTCATTGCCTTCTTTCACTTGCATCAAAGGGAGTCATACTAGGAAGAGGAAGGTGTTTTTTTGCACATACATAATGTCGCCCTCTTAAGTTTGTATGAACTCCCCGAGGGTTGATAATTTAAGTTGGCAACCTTGGGAGTTCCAACATTCTTGTTGTAATACCTGGGGCTCATCAATTTTTGGTGTGGTTTTCTGGGTAGATTTCAAAGCAAAGCACTCACTTGTTCTTAGAATGATTCCTTCTTTATTTTTTTCTCGCATTCATGTTTCCCGCAAAAACAAAAAAAAATGGATTAGGCATCTCTCATTGCATTAACATTCTCATTCAAGTTATATATATATATATATATATATATACACACACATATATACACATATACCACAAAACCTCCCATCATCCACTTTTGCAGTGTATAAGAGGGAGATGTGACAGATAAGTTAGAAGGAGGCATGGAGAAGTTTCTACTTTCCGTCAACCCTTATCAACAAGGGTCTTATCCTCCCAAACCTTTTCAACCATATTAACTGCCTTATGCCATTCCTTATTTTCATCTATATCAACACCAACCTCCGCAATGGGGTGATCCATATTTTCCTAAATATTCATGGCCTTATCCTCCCCAAATTTCCCATTCCTCCTTTACATACATATCAACAACAACCCCTTCAATGGGATGATCCATATTTCCTCAATATCCTCAATTCCCCATGTTCACACAAAACCCTCAATGGGGCAATCCATCTTTTCCCCTCAATATCCTCAATATCCTCCATTCCAATATCAACAAACATACCATCCACCTCCTCCAAATACATCTCCAAGACCCACTCCCTCTCAAATACCTCGCACAATCGCTTCCCAACCCCCAACAATAAAATACCTCGACCCCTTGCGATGTTGAGATGAAAAATTTTCTAAAATATCCTCTCGATCTAAATTATATTCATCTTAGATAAAGAAAAGAGTTTTTTCAAAAAATAATATTCCTTTGTTGTCATTAAATAACAACATCAAGAGGAATAATATCCGAGAGATAATAATGAGCCATGGACCACCTGATGAGGAGAAGTCATTAGAACTCGAGGTCGAGGAATTTCTACTATGCCTTCGGAGAATAATTAACCAAAAAAATAGTATAAGATTTGAATGGCACAACAACAAAAAAAAGAAATGAAGATGATCCAGATGAGCAAGTGAACCAGGGGGCATCCGTGCTATATATGAGCTTTGGTTATAGAAAATAAACAAGATGGAGCATCACTCTATTCTTCAGCGAGTGCTTGATACCATCTCAATCAAAGAAGTTGATCTCTCCTATTCTGGGTACATATCAAAGCATAAATTTCAAATTGGCATATGAATTCATTTGTCATTCGAGTATGTACATGGCTCCATTGGAAGTATTCATATGCTTGAAAGATATTTTTCTTCTTCAAGAAAAGTAGGATAGAATAAAGAAAAAAAAAGGGGGGAAAAGGAAAAAGATAAAAATCTTAGGTGAAAACCCTCATTTGACGCGCCTAAGATTGGATCATCGGTTGAAAAACCTCTATGAGGCAAGCACAGCCTTTGGAAAAAAAGAGGGAAAAAGGGAAATAATTTCCTAGGTGAAAACCTCCTTCCGAGGCACTTAAGCGGACATGCTAGTTGAAAAACCTCATCGAGGCAGCGTAGGCCTAGAAAAACAAAACAAAAAAATGATGAAAGAGGAGAAAAAAAAGGTAAAAAGAAAAAAATTAATATCCTTTACTCCAAGTATATATGTAGGGTCTCTCCTAACTTGCACAAGCAACAAGAAGTTGATCGAAAAAGCAAACATCTAGTCAAGGGCAATCAAAATTGATTTTTTCCACCTTCTATAACAAGATGATCCAACATGGCTAAGACAAAGTCCATACATCTATTTTCATCCTCAAAATTCATCCCCATGCCATTTCCCATCATTCCCAAGCCTATGAAGTATATTTATAGCCTATGAATCCTCTCGAGACCACTTTGGCTTGAGCTAAGGCTTTGCTAAGTCATCATTTAACTCTTACATCGCTTGTTTCTGAATGTTGATTTCTCGTAATTAATCTAGATTTCCTTCCTGAATTTACTGAAAAAGTGTGATTTCTTCTTGCAAGAGTAATATAGGACTTTCCTTTCCACCATAGAATAAATTTACTTTTAAGTCCATTTCCTTTCAAGAAAAATAGATTATATTTTACTCGTGCTTTACATTTTTTGCAATTAGGAATAGATTTCCTTTTTGTCCTTTAATTTCAAGCAAAAGTATAATAGGTTTGCTTATCGTTATTTACCTTTTGCAACTCAAGATGGGTGTCTTACCTAGATATATTCTCATTTGAATTTGTTTCATTGTCCTTCTTTCACTTGCATCAAAGGGAATCATACTAGGAAGAGGAAGGTGTTTTTTTGCACATACGTTAAAGTCGCTCTCTTAAGCTCAGCACGAACTCCCCGAGGTTGATAATTTAAGTTGGCAACCTTGGGAGTTCCAACATTCTTGTTGTAAAATACTGTGGGCTCATCAAATTTTTGGTGTGGTTTTCTAGGTAGATTTCAAAGCAAGCACTCACTTGTTCTTAGAATGATTCCTTCTTTATTTTCTCGCATTCATGTTTCCCTGCAAAACAAAAAAAAATGGATTAGGCATCTCTCATTGCATTAAGATTCTCATTCAAGTTATATATATATATATATATATATATATATATATACATATATATATATACATACAAAACTCCCCATCATCCACTTTTGCGAGTATAAGAGGGAGATGTGGCAGATAAGTTAGAAGGAGGCATGGAGAAGCTTTTCACTACTCGTCAACCCTTATCAACAAGGGTCTTATCCTCCCAAACCTTTTCAACCATATTAACTGCCTTATGCCATTCCTTATTTTCATCTATATCAACACCAACCTCCGCAATGGGGTGATCCATATTTTCCTAAATATTCATGGCCTTATCCTCCCCAAATTTCCATTCCTCCTTTTCACATACATATCAAACAACAACCTCTTCAATGGGATGATCCATATTTCTCTCAATATCCTCAATTCCCATGTTCACACAAAACTCCTCAATGGGGCAATCCATCTTTTCCCCTCAATATCCTCAATATCCTCCATTCCAATATCAACAAACATACCATCCACCTCCTCCAAATACATCTCCAAGACCCACTCCCTCTCAAATACCCTGCACAATCGCTTCCCAACCCCAACAATAAAATACCTCGACCCCTTGCGATGTTGAGATGAAAAATTTTCTAAAATATCCTCTCGATCTAAATATTATATCCATCTTAGATAAAAAATAGTTTTTTCAAAAATAATATTCCTTTGTTGTCATTAAATAACAACATCAAGAGGAATAATATCCGAGGATAATAATGAGCTCATGGACCACCTTTCTATGAGGAGAAGTCATTAGAACCTCGAGGTCGAGGAATTTCTACTATGCCTCGGAGAATAATTAACCAAAAAAATAGTATAAGATTTGAATGGCACAACAACAAAAAAAGAAATGAAGATGATTCAGATGAGCAAGTGAACCAGGGGCATCCGTGCTATATTGAGCTTTTGGTTATAGAAAATAAACAATATGGAGCATCACTCTATTCTTCAGCAGTGCTTGATACCATCTCAATCGTAAAGAAGTTGATCTCTCCTATTCTGGGGTACATATCAAAGCATAAATTTCAAATTGGCATATGAATTATTTGTCATTCGAGTATGTACATGGCTCCATTGGAAGTATTCATATGCTTGAAAGATATTTTCTTCTTCAAGAAAAGTAGGATAGAATAAAGAAAAAAAAAGGGGGGAAAGGAAAAAGATAAAATCTTAGGTGAAACCCTCATTTGACGCGCCTAAGATTGGATCAATCGGTTGAAAACCTCTATGAGGCAAGCACAGTCTTGGAAAAAAAGAGGGAAAAAAGGGAAATAATTTCCTAGGTGAAAAAGCTTTCTACTCGAGGCACTTAAGCAGACATGCTAGTTGAAAAACCTCATCGAGGCAGCGTAGGCCTAGAAAACAAAAAAATGATGAAAGAGGAGAAAAAAAAGGTAAAAAGAAAAAAATTAATATCCTTTTACTCCAAGTATATATGTAGGGTCTCTCCAACTTGCACAAGCAACAAGAAGTTGATCGAAAAAGCAAAACATCTAGTCAAGGGGCAATCAAAATTGATTTTTTCCACCTTCTATAACAAGATGATCCAACATGGCTAAGACAAAGTCCATACATCTATTTTCATCCTCAAAATTCATCCCCATGCCATTTCCCATCATTCCCAAGCCTATGAAGTATATTTATAGCCTATGAATCCTCTCGAGACCACTTTGGCTGAGCTAAGGCTTTGCTAAGTCATCATTTAACTCTTACATTGCTTGTTTCGAATGTTGATTTACGTAATTAATCTAGATTTCCTTCCTTAATTTACTTTTTAAAAAGTGTGATTTCTTCTTGCAAGAGTAATATAGGACTTTCCTTTCCACCATAGAATAAATTTATTTTTAAGTCCATTTCCTTTCAAGAAAAAATAGATTATATTTTACTCGTGCTTTACATTTTTTGCAATTAGAATAGATTTCCTTTTTTGTCCTTTAATTTCAAGCAAAAGTAGAATAGGTTTGCTTATCGTTATTTACCTTTTGCAACTCGTGATGGGTGTCTTACCTAGATATATTCTCATTTGAATTTGTTTCATTGCCTTCTTTCACTTGCATCAAAGGGAATCATACTAGGAAGAGGAAGGTGTTTTTTGCACATACGTTGTCACCTCTCTTAAGTTTGTACGAACTCCCCGGGGGTTGATAATTTAAGTTGGAAACCTTGGGAGTTCCAACATTCTTGTTGTGAAAATACTGGGGGCTCATCAATTTTTGGTGTGGTTTTCTAGGTAGATTTCAAAGCAAGCACTCACTTGTTCTTAGAATGATTCCTTCTTTATTTTTCTCGTATTCATGTTTCGGATGGATTAGGCATCTCTCATTGCATTAAGATTCTCATTCAAGTGATATATATATATATATATATATATATATATATATATATATACACACACACAATACACAAACACATCATCCACTTTTGCAAGTATAAGAGGGAGATGTGGCAGATAAGTTAGAAGGAGGCATGGAGAAGCTTTACTCACTTGTCAACCCTTATCAACAAGGGTCTTATCCTCCCAAACCTTTTCAACCATATTAACTGCCTTATGCCATTCCTTATTTTCTATCTATATCAACACCAACCTCCGCAATGGGGTGATCCATATTTTCCTAAATATCTCCTGGCCTTATCCTCCCCAAATTTCCAATTCTCCTTTTACATATATCAACGAACAACCCTCATCAATGGGATGATCCATATTTCCCTCAATATCCTCAATTCCCCATGTTCACACAAAACTCCTCAATGGGGCAATCCATCTTTTCCCTCAATATCCCCAATATCCTCAATATCCTCCATTCCAATATCAACAAACATACCATCCACCTCCTCCAAATACATCTCCAAGACCCACTCCCTCTCAAATACACGCACAATCGCTTTCCCAACCCCAACAATAAAATACCCTCAGCCCCTTGCGATGTTGAGATAGAAAATTTTCTAAAATATCCTCTCGATCTAAAATTTTATATTCATCTTAGATAAAAAGAAATAGTTTTTTCAAAAATAATATTCCTTTGTTGTCATTAAATAACAACATCAAGAGGAATAATATCCATAGGATAATAATGAGCCATGGACCACCTTTCTATTGAGAGAAGTCATTAGAGCACGAGGTCGAGGAATTTCTACTATGCCTTCGTGAGAATAATTAACCAAAAAATAGTATAAGATTTGAATGGCACAACAACAAAAAAAAGAAATGAAGATGATCTCAGATGAGCAAGTGAACCAGGGGCATCCGTGCTATATTGAGCTTTTTCGGTTATAGAAAATAAACAATATGGAGCATCACTCTATATCTTCGCGAGTACTTGATACCATCTCAATCGTAGGCAAGTTGATCTCTCCTATTCGGGGTACATATCAAAGCATAAATTTCAAATTGGAATATGAATTAATTTGTCATTCGAGTATGTACATGGCTCCATTGGAAGTATTCATATGCTTGAAGATATTTTCTTCTTTTCAAGAAAAGTAGGATAGAATAAAAGAAAAAAAAAGGGGGAAAAGGAAAAAGATAAAATCTTAGGTGAAACCTCTCATTTGACGTGCCTAAGATATGGATCACTCGGTTGAAAACCCTCTATGAAGACAGAGAGAATGCAGATTTGTGTAACCGGCTCTAAAAATAGAGAAAAGAGATATCAACGCCTTGAAAAAAGCCACTTCGGGGGGCAACCTCCGATACATTACATAAATGAACAATTATTCGATGATACAATTTACAAAACCTTCTTTCTATATATAGAGGAGTCCATGGAGCCATAATGTAATCCTAGTGGAGACCTGGAAATGTAATCCTAGCCGACCTAGCAATAATAATTTAAGGGCACAATAATAACAATATGGGGGTTACAAGGGTACAATAATAATAATAATGGGGTTACACTAACAACAATGGGGGACTATACTAGTAATATGGGGACCTAACATGCCCCTCTCCTTCAAAAAAGTGTCATCCTCAACGCTTGAGTAACTCTGGAGTGCTTACGTATAAAATTCTCATCCTCCCATGTAGAATCTTCGGAAGTCAAGTTCTTCCACTTGATGAGATACTCTTAAATTGATCGATACATTGGGCGTGATTCTTGTTTCGTGGCCTTGAGGGTTCCAATATGATTTTTCCTTCCTCATCAAAGTTACGGCAATATTGTTTGAACTGGAAGATTTTCACCTATAACCTTCTTTAAGCATGAAACATGGAAAAGCTGGATGCACTCGCGAAGAGAAACGGGAAACTCCCAATTTTGTATACCATAGTATCAATCTTTTGCAACCTTGTAAGGACCATAGTACTTTGGCGATAATTTATTATCCTTCTTAGCTTGCTTGAGGGACATTTGTTTGTATGGTTGTAGCTAGTAAAAATACCCAATCTCCTGCATCAAAACTTCTCTCGCTGCGATGTTGATGCGCTTGTTGTTTCATTCGGTTTTGTGCCAAATTCAGTTTATCCTTTAAGAGTTGAAACTTTCTTTGATGCTTTGATGTGATCTTCCAACGCGAACCTTCCAAATTTTCCCTTAAATATGATGTGATGGATGGTGGATGATATCCATAAAGTGCCATAAATGGGGTCATTTTTGTTGCGGTATGGAAGGAAGTGTTATACCACCATTCGGCGAGGTAACCATTTGACCCATTGTGTTTTTTTATCAAATACAAAACAATGAAGATATCCTTCAAACATTTATTTACTATCTCGGTTAACCATCGAGATTGAGGATGATAAGATGAGCTATGAGCTAATTGATGACGAACAAAAAAATAACTCCGTCCAAAAATTTGCGATAAAAAATGGGATCTCTGTCGCTCACAATAACCCTTGGGCTTCCATGTAGCACGGGTCTGTCCATAAATGTAGTAGCAATTGTACTTTCTTTAAATGGATGAGATAATGCACAAAAGTGTGCATACTTGGTAAGTCTATCAACTACCACCATGATGACACTCTTTCCTTGATTTAGAGTAAACACGTGATAAAATCCATTGAAATGTCCTCCCAACGATGACTTGGAATGGATAAGGTTGTAGAAGTCGAGGAGGTCTTAATTGTCTCAAATTTATTTTCTGGCAGCAAACCAAACATTACGCCACAAACTTTTTGAATATCAGATTTAAGGCCATCCCCGAAAAATTCTTTCTTCTGCTGTGGTAAGTTTTAAAAATCTTGAGTGTCCTCACAAAAGGAAAGTGTGCAATTCAAAAGAATCTTTGTTTTGGTTAAAAGAATTCCTACAAAGATATAAGCAATCTTTGTACCATGAGAATCATTTTCCAACTAAATGTATGGAATGTACTAGGATCTTGCTGCAACTTTTGAATGAGTGTGCATACATATTTGTCCTTCTTCCATTCATCTCTTGCTTGATTTATCCAATACGTTTGGATAATAGAAATGGCACCAAGCAATGCTTCCACCCTCTTCATTCTTTCTTGAGAGTGCACACACAGCAACATTAAACTTTCCTTTTTGTAGATTATTTCAAGTCATAACCCAACATCTTTGTTCCCATTTTTGCTACTCTTACGAAGATAGTCTTTGTTCCATTAGGTAAGTTCTCCATTTCTTTAGTGCATGCAGTATTGCCTAACATTTCTTCTCATAAACTAGGTTTTCTCTAAATACTTTCCTTTGATTGGATGACTTTCAAAGAAATGGGTCTTCCTTCCTGCATTAAAACAACACCAATTCCATTTCTCGAGGCATCACATTCCACAATAAAGGTTTTGTGAAGTACGGCGTAGCTAAGACTAGTGCTCGACACATTTCCTCTTTAAGATTTTCAAAGGCCTTAGTTGCTTGAGGAGTCCATGAAAATCCATATTTCTTCAACTAATGTTGTTAGAGGTGCTGCTATTCTCCCATAATTCTTAACAAACTTGCGATAATACCACTGTTAACTAGAAATCCTCACAATTTCTTTATGGTTGTGGAGACTTTCCATTCCTTAATGGCTTTAATTTTGTTAGGGTCTACCTTAACACCCTCGTGAATACAATATGACAGATATTCCAACTCATGTACTCCAAAGAAACATTTGGATGCTTTTTCATATAATTGTTTCTCATAATGGATTTGAGCACCATTTGTGAACATGTTCAACATGATCCTTCCAAGACACTATTTTGTAGATTAGTATATCATCAAAAAATACTAGCACAATTTTTCTAAGGAAGGGTTTGAAAATGGAATTCATCAACCATTGAAATGTAGAGAGTGCATTGGTAAAGCCAAAAGGCATGACCAAAAATTCATAATGACCCTCATGAGTTCCAAAATGTTGTTTTGGAATATCTTCGGTCTTTGTCTAATTTGATGATATCCTAAGCGAAGATCAACTTGGTAAAATAAATTGCTCCATGTAATTCATCCAATAAGTCATTAATCACAAGAATGGGAAATTTATCTTTGATGGGGAGCTTATTGAGCTCCCTATAATGTTTTATTCACCATGATCCATCCTTCTTGTGTACCAATACTACGGGAGCGAGGAAGAAAGAACTTTGACTATGTTGAATTATACTGCCTCTAATATTTGCGCAATCATATGTTCAATTTCGCTCTTTTGGACATAAGGATATCTATAATTTGATGTTTGGAGGAACACTTCTGGAATCAAATGAATAGCATGATCATGATCACGAATAGGTGGGAGTCATTTGGGAGTTTCAAACACCTTGGAATGACTATCCA
The DNA here is from genome assembly GCA_034641835.2 of Pinus albicaulis. Lineage (NCBI taxonomy): Eukaryota > Viridiplantae > Streptophyta > Pinopsida > Pinales > Pinaceae > Pinus > Pinus albicaulis. Next base: position 551,566,435 of record CM076569.1, read on the forward strand.
AGACTTGTTGGAGATCTGTGAGAAATAGATGATTTTGATGTTGGAACTTCTAGTGAGAATAATTGTGCAATTATGCCTCGTTGTTCTTTCTTTAGAAGCTTTGTCATGACATTAGAGCTTATTATCTTTCTCGGCTTCCACAGAAATACAAGTAATTGGACTTCCTTTCCTTCTAAAAAAATTTCAAGAAAAGTTCTTGAAAATTAAAAACTCTTAGATCCCCAAAAGTGCAACCATTGTACTCCTAGTAACATCAACTTCTCTAGAATGGAAAGTATTGGACTAGTCAATACATATTCCCCATGGTTAGCTTGATATTATGGCATTTTTCGAACAATTTATAGTTCCTCCATTTGCAACCATCACTTGACATTCGATTGTTAGGTATAGGAAACAATTCAATTCCTTAGCTGCTGCCATAATGAATAAAATTATGGGTGCTACTGAATCAATCAACACTATTACCTTTTTCTTCTTGATATGTCCTTCTATCTTGAGAGTTTGAGGAGTGGTAATTCTGCCCGTGCATTACAATATGGTCGAATTCATTTTCTCCCCCTTCTGTAATTTGGTTCCTGGTGTATATCGTTTTCTTGTTCATTTCTTCTTCCTCTTCACAATCTATGTAAAATAATTTCTTCACATCACACTTATTGAAAAGTCAATTAACCTCTTGAATAAGGGACTATGCCTAGTAATATAGGGACCTAACACGATCTTGGAAAAAATATGGAAAAGGAAATAATTTCTTAGGTGAGAAACCTTCTCTGAGGAGCATAGCGGACATACTAGTTAGAAACCTCATTGAGGCAAATGCAGTAGGCCTAGAAAACAAAACAAAAAAATGATGAAAGAGGAGAAAAAAAAGGTAAAAAGAAAAAAATTAATATCCTTTACTCCAAGTATATATGTAGGGTCTCTCCAACTTGACAAGCAACAAGAAGTTGATCGAAAAGCAAACATCTAGTCAAGGGCAATCAAAATTGATTTTTCCACCTTCTATAACAAGATGATCCAACATGGCTAAGACAAAGTCCATACATCTATTTTCATCCTCAAAATTCATCCCCATGTCCATATTCTCCATCATTCCCAGTTTGCCTATGAAGTATATTTATAGCCCTATGAATCCTCTAAAGACCACTTAGTTGAGCCGAGGCTTTGCTAAGTCATCATTTAACTCTTACATTGCTTATTTCTTGAATGTTGATTTCATAATTAATCTAGATTTCCTTCTCGCATATTTACTTTAAAAAGTGTGATTTTCTTCTTGCAAGAGTAATATAGGACTTTCCTTTCCACCATAGAATAAATTTACTTTAATTCCATTTCTTTCAAGAAAAATAGATTATATTTTACCGGTGCTTTACATTTTTGCAATTAGAATAGATTTTCCTTTTTTGTCCTTTAATTTCCCACAAAAGTAGAATAGGGTTTTGCTTATTGTTATTTACCTTTTGCAACTCAGGATGGGTGTCTTACCTAGATATATTTATCATTTGAATTTGTTTCATTGCCTTCTTTCACTTTGCATCAAAGGGGAGTCATACTAGGAAGAGGAAGGTGTTTGTACACATATAGTGTTGCCCCCTCTTAAGTCTGTATGAACCCCAAGTTGATAATTTAAGTTGAGCATCTTTGGGAGTTCCAACATTCTTGTTGTAATACTGGGGCTCATCAAATTTCTTTGGTGCAGTTTATCTAGGGCAGATTTAAAAGCAAGCACACTCACTTGTTCTTAGAATGATTCCTTTCTTTCATTTTTTGCATTCATGTTTTTCTGCAAAAATAAAATAAAAAATGGATTAGGCATCTCTCATTGCATTAAAATTTTCATTCAAGTTATATATATCATATATATATATATATATATATATATATATATACAAATACCACAAACCCCTCCCCCATCATCTACTTTGTAGTGTATAAGAGTAGATGTGGGATGATAATATAGAAGGAGTGCATGGAGAAGCTTTACATCTCGTCAACCTCATCAACAAGGGTCTTATCCCCCCAAACCTTTTCAACCATATTAATCGTTCTGATGCCATTCCTTATTTTTCATCTATATCAACATTAAACCTCCTCAATGGGGTGATCCATATTTTCCCTAAATATTCATGGCTCTTATCCTCCCCAACTTTCCATTCCTCCTTTACATACATATCAACACTAACCTTCTTCAATGGGAGTGATCCATATTTCCCTCAATATCCTCAATTCCCATGTTCACAAACCTCCTCAATGGGGCAATCCATCTTTTCCCTCAATATCCTCAATATCCTCCATTCCAATATCAACAAACATACCATCCACCTCCTCCAAACACATCTCCAAGACCCTACTCCCTCTCAAAATACATGCATAAATCGCTTCCCCAACTCCCAACAATAAAATACCCTCAACCTCCCTTCATATGTTGAGATGAAAATTTTCTAAAATATCTCTCTTGATCTAAATTATATTCATCACTAGATAAAGAAGAGTTTTTCAAAAAATAATATTTCTTTGTTGTCATTAAAATAACAACATCAAGAGGAAATAATATCCAGAGGGATAATAATGAGCCATGGACCACCTTTGATGAGGGAGAAGCCATTAGAACCCTCGAGGTCGAGGAATTTTCACTATGCCTTTCAGAGAATAATTAACCAAAAAATAGTATAAGATTTGAATGGCAACAAAAAAAATGAAATGAAGATGATCCGTATGAGCAAGTGAACCAAGGGGCATCGTATGCTATATTGGAGTTTCTTTGGTTATAGAAAATAAAAACAATATGGAGCATCACTCTATTCTTCAAGAGATAGCTTTTCGATATCATCTCAATCAAAGAAGTTGATCTCTCCTATTCTGGTACATATACAAAGCATAAATTTAAAATTAGGAATATGAATTTATTTGTCATTTGATATGTACATGGCTCCATTGGGAAGTATTCATATGCTTGAAAAGTATATTTTCTTCTTCAAGAAAAGTAGGATAGAATAAAGAAAAAAAGGGAAATGAAAAGATAAAATCTCGTGTGAAAACCTCACTTTGACGCGCCTAATATTGGATCACACCGAGTTGAAAACCCTCTATGAGGCAAGCATCACGTTTTCGAGAAAAAAAAGAGGGAAAAGGGAAAATAATATCCTAGTGTGAAAAACCTCTTTTCGAGGCACTTTAGCAGACATGTTAGTTGAAAACCCTCATTGAGGCAACCCACGTAGGCTCAGTAAAAACAGATGATGAAAGAGGAGAAAAAAAAGGTAAAAAGAAAAATTAATATCCTTTACTCCAAGTATATATGTAGGGTCTCTCCAATCCCTGCACAAGCAACAAGAAGTTGATCGAAAATGCAAACATCTAGTCAAGGGAATCAAAATTGATTTTTCCACCTTCTATAACAAGATGATCCCAACATGGCTAAGACAAAGTCCATACATCTATTTTCATCCTCAAAATTCATCCCCATGCCATTTCCCATCATTCCCAAGCCTCATGAAGTATATTTACTAGCCTCTATGAATCCCTCGAGACCACTTTGGTTGAGCTTGAGTGCTTTTGCTCAAGTCATCATTTAACCCTTACATTGCTTGTTTCTAATGTTGATTGTCAAAATTAATCTAGATTTCCTTCCTGTAATTTACTTTTTTAAAAGTGTGATTTCTTCTCAAAAGAGTAATATAGGACTTTCCTTTCCACCATAGAATAAATTTACTTTAAGTCCATTTCCCTTTCAAGAAAAAATAGATTATATTTTACTTGGTGCTTTACATTTTTTGCAATTAGAATAGATTTCCTTTTTTTGTTCTTAATTTCCAACAAAAGTAGAATAGGTTTGCTTATTTGTTTATTTACCTTTTTTGTGTAACCCTCGGGATGGGTGTCTTACCTAGATATATTCTCATTTGAATTTGTTTCTATTGCCTTCTTTCACTTGCATGCACAAAGGAGTCATACTAGGAAGAGGAAGGTGTTTTTCGCATACAGTGTCGCCTCTCTTAAGTTTGTATGAACCCCTAGGTTGATAATTTAAGTTGACAACCTTGGGAGTTCGCAAACATTCTTGTTTGTGGGAAATACTTGGGCCTCATCAATTTTTGGTGCGATTGTCGTGGATGATTTCAAATCAAGCACTTTACTTGTTCTTAGAATGATTCCTTCTTTATTTTCTCGCATTCATGTTTTTCGACTATAAAAATTGCATTAGCATCTCTCATTACATTAGACATTCTCATTCAATTTTTTATATATATATATACAAAATATATATATTTTCAATAACATAAACCCCTCAACCATCATCCTATTTTTGTCAGGGTATAATAGGGAGATGTAATATAGAAGGAGTGCATGGAGAAGTCTCTACTTTCGTCAACCCTTATCAACAAGGGTCTTATCCTGCCCAAAACTTTTCAACCATATTAATGGGTCTTATGCCATTCCTTTTATTTTTCATCTATATCAACATTAACCTCCATCAATGGGGTGATCCATATTTTTCTCAAATATTCATGGCCTTATCCCTCCCCCAACCTGCCATTCCTCCTTTACATACATATCAACAACAACCTCTTCAATGGGGATGATCCATATTTCCCTCAATATCCTCAATTCCCCATGTTCACACAAAACCCTCAATGGGGCAAATCCATCTTTCCCTCAATATCCTCAATATCCTACATCTCCAATATCAACAAACATACCATCCACATCCTCCAAATACATCTCAAATACCCACCCTCTCAAATACCTGCACAATCGCTTCCCAACCCCAACATAAATACTCTGCACCCCCTTGCGATGTTGAGATGAAAAATTATTTCAAAAATCTCCTTGATCTAAATTATATTCATCTTAGATAAAGAAGATTTTTTCAAAAATAATATTCCTTTGTTTTCATTAAATAAAATACATCAAGAGGAATAATATCCGAAAGGGATAATAATGAGCCATGGACCACCTCTGATGAGGAGAAGTCATTAGAACTCGAGATCGAGGAAATTTCTACTATGCCTTTTGAGAAGAATTAACCAAAAAAAATAGTATAATATTTGAATAGCACAACAACAAAAAAAGAAATGAAAAATGATCCGTATGAGCAAGTGAACCAGGGGCATCCAAATGCTATATTGAGCTTTGGTTATAGAAAATAAACAAGATGGAGCATCACTCTACTTCTTCAAAAAGTGCTTGATACCATCTCAATCAAAGAAGTTGATCTCTCCTATTCGGTACATATCAAAGCATATATTTCAAATTAGCATATGAATTCATTTGTCATTCGAGTATGCACATGGCTCCATTGGAAGTATTCCTATGCTTGAAAGATATTTTTCTTCTTCAAGAAAAAGTAGGATAGAATAAAGAAAGAAAAAAAAGGGGGAAAAGGAAAAAGATAAAAATCTTTCAGGTGAAAACCTCATTTGACGCGATCTGAAGATTGGATGCATCGGTTGAAAAACCCCTATGAGGCAAGCACATGTCTTTCGAAAAAAGAGGGAAATAAAGTTTCCTAGGTGAAAACCTCGCTTCTCGAGGCACCTAGACAGCACATGTTAGTTGAAAACCCTCATTGAGGCAACCAGAGAGGCCCAGAAAAAAAAAGACAAAAAAATGATGAAAGAGGAGAATAAAGGTAAAATGAAAAATTAAATATCCTTTACTCCAAGTATATATGTAGGGTCTCTCCTACTTCCCGCACAAGCAACAAGAAGTTGATCGTAAAAGCAAACATCTAGTCAAGGGAAATCAACATTGATTTTTCCACCTTCTATAACAAGATGATCCAACATGGATAATACAAAGTCCATGCATCTATTTTCATCTCAAAATTCATCCCCATGCCATTTCCCATCATTCCCAAGCTTTTTCCCAATCATTTTCCCTCATTGTCCTATTTTCCGAAGTGTTACTGGAAAGTTTTATGTCATATAAGATTGTTAAAATACATAGTGAAAAAAATTGTTTTTCCCATATCTAAAAAACCATGAAAATCTATATGATTTGTTTCATGGGGACATGCATAAGGATGATGGTAACTTACTTTTTTAAAATATTTCAGCAAATTATAGTGTCATAATGTTTCATGATAAATTGACTCGCCATCACCTAACAACCATTTTTTATTTTTTCTCTAGATTTGTGCATCCATTAGCCAAGATTTTTTATGGGGAGATGCATAATGATGATGGCAACATGTACAAAATTTTTCTTTAGATGAATTCATAATTTATGGTTTGAGATATATAGATTTAAAAAGTCACTTTACATGATTGTCCCTTTATTGCTATAGGATTGTCCCATATCACTACAAGATCTTGATTTATGAAAGAAAATGAGGAAAGTATATGTTTTTTTCTTCTCAAGAATGATGGGATAAAGGTCCACAATGGCCTTATCAACCACTCACCATCTTAGTTTTGGCCTTTTATCCAGTACCATTTCCCTCCTTGTTTGTCAAAAACCACTCCATTGAACCTTTATCCACCTTTCCCTACAACCACCAAGTTCTCTCACACTCATCATTAGCCTTTACATGAATTATCATTTATTTTTTTTCTCTAGAGTGATATTGGGAGAAATCAAATGTCTTAGTAGTGGTTTGTGTGACTACTAATGAAAGAAACACAATCAGTGTAGATAGTTTTCACATCCATATAGGGGACTACCCTCCATAGGGCACCCCTGACTCATAGGGTGCTACAAGATCATCATCAAAGTAGAATAAGATGATGTAGCATATCAAACATAGTGATTTCTATGCACTGAAAAGCTTTGAAGTAGAAGACCATAGATACAAAACTACAAAAGTATATTTGATCACATAAAACAAACAACAACACTCGATTCAAAGAGCAATTACATAAAAGAAAAGGGACTTGAATCATCAAAGTTTTAGCCAGCAGAAAGCATACAAAAATTCTTATATTTTTTTCAAGAAATTGCAAGCAAGGGAGACAAAGCAATGAAATCACATAAGATACTTAGAAAAAAAACCTCACACATGTCCATATTTTCCATGCAACCATAAAAGGAGCACCACGTTATAAAGAAACCACCTAGGTAGGAATAGGTATGCATAATCCTTCACCTCTCTCTCTTCGAGTGCATTATGGTTTAAAATTTGTTGTCAATGAAAAAGAGAGAAGGTTTTATAGGTTCAAGAGGCTCAAGGCATCAGCCTACCCTCAAACAATGAGTCAAAGTTATCTTTTTCTATCATCACACGTGAAGAAAAGAAAAAGTAAAAAAGGGTGATTAGTACGAGGGTGGTCCATTGGGACTATGCTTATAAATTTGAAGGTGGTAGGTGGGAGGGTTAGATAATACAATGCGTTGAGCCCACCACCAAGCCACAAAAGGAATAAAGTGGGCTCGAGGTTCATTTGTACGTAAGAGTTTCATTCCAAAAATTGATAAATGGGCCCACTTCCATTGTCGTAAGTCGAGTGTAACACCCTCCTCCCACATCTACTTGAGTAACTAACCAAATCGGGGTAAACATGTGACAAAGAGTTACTATGATATGGTTCAACTCCCTATGTAACGGTTAGGAAGTGGCACTAAAGAAACACAAGACAACCCAACCTCTTTCGAACTTGAAACTGGAACCCTCAGATCCATCCAACCCATCCGAGTGACCATGCACTCTAAGACAAACTGACATTTTCCCACATTAAAGCCTCATTCGCTCCCTTGAAATGGGCATGCATGCGATTGGGACCCTCCATTCACTCCCACAACAAGGCATGCATGCGACTAGGTACTTTTCTTTCTCGCTTAGTTCTATACGAACGAATCCGCAAAGTTTGTGCCACTTTTTTAGGGCTACAACTCGTAAAGCAATTTATCCGTAACTCCATGAAACTTTCGGGAATGAAAAATAACGTTGTAACAATTATGTGAATGTAAATACTTGAACAAGAACTTGATTGGGACCCCTACTAACCATGACATGCATTTTTTCAAACATGTCACAAATATGCACTCTACAAGTTTAAACAATAGATATGAGCATATGGGTCTCATACTTATCTCAGAATCACTAAGAAGCATTGATACCCCCATCAAAAAATAAATTGCTATTACCATCTATTAATCCATACATTCATTGTACATTCAATGGTTAACCAAAACATGATGAGAGAAATATACTATCACTGCCATAAAAACCTTAGCCATAACCAACATATAACCAACTAATAAAATATCAAGGATATAACAAACTATATAAACCAAATATGAAAAAGTATATTTTACCCACAGAGTACCAACTAAAGAAGCTCTTATCAATGAATGCAAAGTGCAAAAACTAGAGTTCGGGACTTCCCATGTTCAACTCAGCTATAGATTGGCTGAACCAAATCTCTCTTTATCCAATCACCCTCGTGCCATATTCCAAGCATGAATGTGGGATCTTATAGAACAAATCCATCAAAACTAAACCAGGGCTTCAATAGGCCAAACTGCCTCAACCCTCAACCATTGATTCCAGCTCACAGTTGGAAATCACTAACCATCATTAGATCAGTCTCTACCCAAGCCGTCCAGGGCTACAGGGAATTTTTTCCAACCAAGGCTCCAGGACTAGTAACTTAGCCCACTGCTGCTAACGGGCTCCAGAGTGTTTTTACAACCAAGGCTCTAGGACTATTAACTCAACCCACTAAGGGCTCTAGAGTGTTTTTCCAACCAAGGCTCTAGGAACTAATAACTCAACCCACAACAAAAGAAACATAACAACTGTTGAGAGTTTTAATTGGTGAATTAAACCTCTTAATATTTAATTGTCAATCCGGAAGTCGTAAACACAAGTTGTACTGTGTTTTTGGTTCAGCTTAATGGTCAGAGTATATAAGTCTCCTTAACAATGGTCATTAAGTACGGAATGATAAAAACACTCTAAGTAAGTAAATTAACACTCATCTCATACTCAATCCTTATTCTAATTCTCTGCAATCAAAATACAATCTTATTGAAACCAAAGGCTTAATGAAATTCACTCTAACTACAAATCTTAAGCAAAAATTATTGCTATTAAAGAGACCAAGCATCTATTTAATTGTAACAAAATATGATAATAAATTGAAACTGTAATTCCAAGATCAAATCCTGATCTATTGTCTTTAAAATGGAAGTCTAGTTTATCCTAAAATTAGTCATCTTCAAACAACCTAAAGCAATGCGAAAAATCAAATCATACTGGAAATATAGATCACACATTTTAATGCTTGAAATTAATCTTTATTCTAAAGTACTAGAAATGGGAATCAAACTTATTCTATTATGTAAGAATAGATCTAAATTATCCTATGATAATTTAATAACTCAAATCGATGCCTTGAATTAAATCATGCTGCTTGAATTAAATGGTACTTCTTGGAATCGACTAGAATTAAATAATCGTAATGCTGGAGATAAATCACACAATTCGAATGAAGAACATGACACCTATTTCCACCAAACAAAAATTCATCTGCAATTAAAATAAGAACCTTTTAAACCATATATTCATATTCAAATCCACACCATAGATTAAACTCAGGAATAATTATATTCGTATATCGTGGATGCTCCAATTATGAATATGAGTAAATGTGACTTAAGTGGTGGAATAGAGCATGGCTCTGTGTTAAAATGTAAACTCGGGTTATAAAACAAATCATAGATCTTCAACATAGGAGAGTAATCCTTAAATTATGTAATATAGCTATCTAAATTGATTAATGAAGCTTATCTCCAGAGGTGGTGCGCCCTCCCACGTGTGGAGTAAGTTGACTTATTGCAATGGAAGAAAGATTAAAATGTCAAAGACATAATTCGAAATTAGCCACGGAAACAACACTTCTGCTCACAACTTGAAGGCGATCATGTATATGTTTAAAACAGAGTTAGGGAACCAATTGATGTAAATCAAAGTGTATCTTACTAACAATAACAACAATTCTAATTCTTAACCAGCTATCTCCCCCATCAATGTACAACAATTTGATCCTCTATTCTGGAAATTCGATGCCAAATATGGATATGAGAATCGGCTTCTTTCTCAATGCGCAACCCTCTGTTTTATAGTAGTAGCATTGCCCCTGCTTGCTCAGATCTCTGATTACAATTTTAGCATGATTTGTTAAAACAAATTGGGCTTGAAACTAGAAAATATGATCTGGCTAAGTTCGGAGGATAATACAACAATCAATGCTTAAAGACTATTTCCAGCTATGCTCATCTCAACGCATGATGAGATAATTACTGTTTATTGCTACCTTGAGAGGCATAGGATGCATTGTATTTCTGGCAGTCATTACAATTGGAATTTGGCATTTTATAATCCTTTGTATGTGACAACAGAAGGTTGTCCGGACTCGTATTCAAGGCTATCGAGCTTCCCAAAGAAAATTAATGCCACCTCGACTTTGCTAAAATGGCGGCCATATGGCTTCACTGATATGAAACAACGTTGCATGTGACGTGGGAATTTACACGAGCGACCCTGGTTCATTCCAAACAATAACTGCACCGTAATAACTATAGTTTACCGATATATGGGAAAATATCTGATGTTTTACCACTGCTTGTTCGACCATATGAAAAGCTTTTCCCTTTTGTATAGCGAAATATAGTTGGAACAATGGATTTCACGATAAACTTCTTCGAAAAGGAATGTGGATGTGATCATTGTCGAGAGCCCGAATGCGCTCCTTCAAAGCCAAAAATCTGCAACCACGCTGCAAGATCATTCATCATTCCTTGGGTCAGAATGAGGTTCTTCAAGGGATCATCAATGGTGTTTCTTTTGTCCTTCCCAAAGAAACTAAGCCACAAGCGGAATCCCAGAAACCTGTGGTGCCTTTCAACAAGCTTTGCCATGTTCCCATCATAAATAGGAATAAATACATCGCTTGCAATTGACACCAAATAATCGAATGCAACCATTTGTGATGAATGATTTTGAAAAGGCTTCAAATTGTTTGGATTCAAAATAATCTCTTTGCGAAAAATGTTTGGATACAATGCACACAAGGCCGCCAATTCACCACCATAGCTTTGACTAGCAGCAATATAAATTCGAGTATTCTTATCAAAGCCTAAAGCCTTCAAAACCAGTGCAGTATCCTCCGGGTATATGTTGCCACCAAATTTAGCTCCTAAGGTACTAATGAAGAGTCCAATAGGGTCATTATCAATTGCATATTGGTATTTGTTTGTAGATGGCAGCTTTCAAAGTGACTAAAATTCACGTATGGGCATTTGCGGGATTTTCAAAACTCGAGTATGTACAAATGTGATTGTCTTTGAAATCCGAGGATAGTATGTTCTCTCGTTAGATGAAAACCTTAATAGGGCCTCATATGGTACAAGGAAATAATAAATATTGAAGAACTATACATAGACTTTCAAAATGCATCCTAATTCGCGTGGCTGATGAATTGAATATCGGGACCGATCTGGATTTGAAGGTTGTCGACATGTTGAGTTCGATGTCGATACATTGTTAGTTATTTTCTTCCACACACATGGAGTACACCAATATCCAAATGAATAGCCCCTATACAGTTTGTCCATTCGTTCACAATCTTCACCCATGTAATAATCCATCCTTCAACATCTATCCTCCACCTTTCAGACATTGCTTTAAGTGCGAGTTCCAACCAATAAAATAGCATACCGAAGTACATGGCTCCCATGGAGAAAAACAAAATGGAAAAAATCCATAGCTATATGGAACATCATCCCCTTCCCACTTCCTCGACTTCATCTTGCCGAACTGGAAATAGTTTTGAATCAACGCCTCTATGGAAAATGTCATATTACTATTGCAAGCATTGCAATCATAAAACTTCATAAAAAATGACACTTCGCATTGGTGTTGTTCAACAATCTCCTGTGCACAATCTCATCTTGAGACTCCGTGAAAAGGTGCAGAATGTATTTCTTAAATCTCTCGACATTGAATTCGAGTCATTTCTTCCATGCATGAGATGAATCGTACTTAAATGTACGATTTTAGAAGCATTATTAGTATTGCTCGGGTATGAAAACCTGCTATAGTACATGACTTATTCATCCGCCACCAAGAAGGCATATTATTAATGACAGCATTTTACACACAAAAACACTTAACAAGAAGAATTCGTAATTTGATAACTATTGCCTCCCGAATGCCTCTAACTATCAACTTAATAAGATAATAATGATTAAAAGACACTATTCAAAAAGCATATAATCATTTGATAAAAAATCATAAAAAGACTGGACAAAAGGCGTACCAACATTCCCCCACGCTGATCTTCTTGCACGCTCTCATGCAAGCCACAAACTCTTTAAACCTATAAAAACATATGAAAATAATGCGTGAAATGTTTGAATATCATACTATGCTTTGCAATAAGAGTTCCATAAAAAATTCAACAAGGAAATATAAGATATGTCTATCATTTAAAACATTCATTAGCCTCGCAACATAAATACTACATACAATGCCAGCTAGAACCATGTTACAACTTTTAATGAAAGTATCAAGATCGTACGATAAAGCGTATATCATAGAGAAAATAATATTGCACATACTAGCGACTTGTCTCAAATGAACTTCCTATTTTTGTTTTCTACCTAGAGTCTTACGTATAAAAATTAAGTTTTTCGTAAAAAGGTGTGATTTCAAGAAGACTAATACTATAGCAATCTAGTACCTAGACTATGTAGCACGTGATTTTAGAGGCGATCACAATCAATACACATAGTTTTTAATCAAAACCTTGTGAGTAGTCATCGTTGAGTAATTCATCACTCTAGATACCATGAAAAATTGAAGTGAGTTATGATGCCAAAGAAGGGAAATAAAAATAGAGCAATATGACACTTCCTGGACCAATTAGCAACCTCTTCTTTGAAAACCCTAAATTTTGTTTTCATCATAATGAAAACTAAATTTCTTCTTAATTAGTACAAAGAATTACCTTCACTATGGGTACCACGTCATTAAAGAATCCAAATTTTTGAGAAACAGAGCTTAAAGCATCATGTCCAAATCGTCTTAAAACCATTGTCCAAGAAATAAAATGATGATTTTTAGGGAAAGAGAAGGATAACCAAGCATATCATAGTATGAAATTAACTTTAATACCACAGACATGGCCATGCTGCCCGTAGGTGTCCATAACCTTGGCAAGGATGTATTTTAACCCAGCGAAATGCCCATGTCCCACTTACTAGATATAGATTCATAGTTAGCTTATTTGACTTTTAGATGAAGGCCATTGTACTAGCTTGGTAACCAACAGATGGAAGTGCCATGCACAAGAAGGAAAATGGATGAACATGCTGTGATGAGACCTCCTATCTTCCAGATTTTTGGCTGAAATCCATTACTCTAGCTTGGTGACCAGTAGCAGTAATGTCATGCATGTTAGGTCCCATGATCGTGGTAGGTCGGCTAATTAAAAGACCTCTTATCCTCCCCTAAATATTTTGTATGCTCTGATTATGATTAAACTTAAAGGTTACTTAATAAGTGGGGAGACAGATCTACTCCTTAAGAGTATAGGATGGCATGAAAATGTTTTTTAATGGCTAATCATTACTGGCTAGTTCCTCTACCCTAGAGACTTATTGAAAATATCCTAGATAATGACTGAAAGATTCCTTGAGTTAATAATGCTAGTGTTCTCATGAATATCTCAGTATGACCTTTACAAGAGTGGTCCACCATAGGTGGTTCTCCAAAAGTACCTCTAAGGGAAACTGAAAATATATATCTCAGATGACAACTTATTATAATGATTAATCATGGTCACTTTTGCAAAATCATGAAGTATTTGAGTGAATCATACTAGACAAGATTTGTCACAAATGTGTGTGTTAACAACTAAGGTGGATCAAAAGCAGTTTTAGTGGCCATACTTTAAAAATCAAAACCCTAATAGCATTATTGTAACATATTTTATTTATAGCATTAATTTATTCTTCTACCCTACTCTACCCTAAAACGCAGAAGACTCCTTTTTAAGTATATGAGTACTTCCAATGAAGCCATGTGTGGATCAGGTACAAATATATATTCATGCTCAGATTTAACATATAAACTTGGAAGTGTGCATGAGCATGAAAAACCAACAAATGTAAATGGTATGAAAACAAGAGTTTTAGAAGAGGAGAATGTTGCCCTGCTTGAGTCATTGTTCGGAACCAATGTTCAATGTAATCATGGTGGTCTTGGTCCATTTCTTGATTTGGCCCATGCTGCACATCCTCTTCCATGTCATGTCGATTGTCCTTCTTAGGGTGACTAGTCTCTTGATTACATTCTGGGTCTTCTGATAGACATGTCAAGAACTCCTCGATCTCAGGTTCCAGTGGACGTTCTCCATTAACTATAGTGCATGATTTATTTGTCTCCTTAGATGATTGGTAAGGGAATTCAAAAGAGACTTCGAAATCCTCTTGTGGTGGTGGATAAATGGACAAGTTCTTGACTATTGTTAAGAAGTTCTCTTCCTGAGAGGTATAGATCAAGATCCTAGTAGCTGCTAGGGCTTGAGAGAGGTCCTTCATAATTATTATCATCTTCAAGTCCATCTGGTTGATTGATAGTCCCTATCTCCACAAACATATTAGTAATGAGGGTTCTCACAACACCCAAAAAAAATGATATGACGTTGAAGATAAATGAAATTAAAAGCTATTAGCTTAAATAAATCTCACCACACTTGAATAAAAATAAAAAGGAAGGGAACAACGTGTTGGGGAAAATTTTAGATCAGATTAGTATTTAATCTATTGAAAGCAAAACAATTCATAAATTTGATGTCTCACAGAATGTTTCGGACTGTTCTAAGGCCTACTTCTACTTCTACGCATCAAGAAAAGGAAATAAAAGTTCAAAGATAAGGCAAAATGGCCAGAATTTGGAGCAACCCCACAATAGTGGATGCATGGCTATTCACTCGCGTCTTATCATACACTCTCTTTCCTCTGACTATCCTGCAATACCCTTGAAACTTTGTAATAATAATTTTACCTGAACCAAAATACAACTCCTTGGTAATGGCGCCAAAATGTTGAGAGTTTTAATTGGTGAATTAAACCTCTTAATATTCAATTTTCAATCCGGGAGTCGTAACAATGAGTTTTACTGCGTTTTTGGTTCAGCTTAATGGTCAGAGTATATAAGTTTCCTTAACAATGGTCGTCTAGTACGGAATGATAAAAACACTCTAATTAAGAAAATTAACACTCATCTCATACACAATCCTTATTCTAATTCTCTGCAATCAAAATACAATCTTATTGAAACCAAAAGCTTATTTAAATTCACTCCAACTACTAATCTTAAGCAAAACTTTCAGCTATTAAAGAGACCAAGCATCTCTTTACTTGTAACGAAATATGATAAGAAAGATAAATTGTAATTATAAGATCAAATCCTAATCTATTTTCTTTAAAATGGAAGTCTAGTTTATCCTAAAATTAGCCATCTTCAAACAACCTAGAGCAATGTGAAAAATTAAATCATACTGGAAATATAGATCACACATTTCAATGCTCGAAATTAATCTTTATTATACAGTACTAGAAATGGGAATCAAACTTATTCTATTATGCGAGAATAGATCTAGATTATCCTATGGTAATTTAATAACTCAAATTGATGCCTTGAATTAAATGATACTGATTGGAATTGACTTGAATTAAATAATTGTACTTCCGGAGATAAATCACACAATTCGAATGAAGAACATGATGCCTATTGCTAGCAAACATAAATTAATTTTCAATTACAATCATAACCTTCAAATCATATATTCATAGTAAAATCCACACAATAGATTAAACTCAGAAATCATTATATTCCTATATTGTGGATGCTCCAATTATGTATATGAGTAAATGCGACTTAAGTGGAGGAACAGAGCATGGCTCTGTGTTAAAATGTGAACTCAGGTTATAAAACAAATCGGAGATCTTCAACATAGGAGAGAAATCCTTACATTATGTAATCTAGCTATCTAAATTGTTTAATGAAGCTTATCTCTAAAGGTGGTTGGCCCTCCCATGCTTGGAGTAATATGACTTACTGCAATGGAAGAAGGATTAAAACATCAAAGAAAAAATTCGAAATCAACCATGGAAATAATGCTTTTGCTCACAACTTGAAGGAAATCTTGTATATTTTTAAAACAGATTTCGGGAACCAATTGACTTAAATCACAGTGTATCTTACTAACAATAACAAAAATTATAATTTTTAGCCAGCTAGCTCCCCCATAAATGTATAACAATTCGATCCTCTGTTCTGCAAATTTGATGTCGGATCTGGATCTAAGAATCGAATTCTTTCTCAATGTGCATCCCTTTGTTTTATAGTAGTAGTGCTGCCCCTGCTTGCTCAGATTTTTGCTTACAATTTTAGCATGGTTTGTTAAAACAAATTGGGCTTGAAACTAGAAAATCCGATTTGGATAAGTTTGGAGGATAATACAACAATCAGCGCTAATAGAATATTGCGAGTTATGCTCAGATCAACACATGATGAGATAATTACTGTTTATTGTTGCCTTGAGAGGCAAAGGATGCACTATATTTCTGGCAGTCATTACAATTGAAATTTGGTGTTTTATAATTCTCTGTCTGTGACAACAGAAGGTTGTTTGGATTTGTATTCAAGTTTGTCAAGCTCCCCAAAGGAAAGTAATGCCACCTTGACTTTGCTTGAATGGCAGCCATGTGGCTTTACTGATACAAAAAAATGTTGCACGTGACGTGGGAATTTACACGAGCGACCTTGGTTCATCCCAAAAAATAACTGCACCATAATTAATATATTTTACCGATATATGGGAAAATATCTAATGTTTTACGACTTCCAGTTTGACCATATGCAAAGCACGTCCCTTTTTTATAGCGAAAGATAGTTGGAACAATGGGTTTCATGATAAACTTCTTTGAAAAGGAATGTGGATGTGATCATTGTCGAGAGCCCGAATGCACTCCTTCAAAGCCTGAGACCTACAACCACGTTGCAAGAGAATTCATCATTCCTTAGGTTAGATTGAGATTCTTCGAGGGAGCATCATTGGTGTTTCTTTTGTCCTTCCCAAAGAAACTAAGCCACAAGCGGAATCCCAGAAATCTGCAGTGCCCTTCAACAAGATTTCCCATGTTCCCATCATAACTAGGAATGAAGACATTGATTGCAATTGACACCAAATAATCAAATGTATCCATTTGTGATGAATGATTCTAAAAAGGCTTTAAATTGTTTGGATCAAAATCATCTCCTTGCGAACAATGTTTGGATACAATGCACGCAAGGCTGCCAATTCATCACCATAGCTTTGACCAACAACAATATAAATTCGAGTATTCTTATCAAAGCCTAAAGCCTTCAAAACCAGTGCAGTCTCCTCTGGGTATATTTGCCACTAAATTTATCTCCTAAGGTATTAATGAATAGCCAAATAGGGTCATTATCAATTGCATATTGGCATTTTTTGTGACTGCAGTCTTCAAAGTGATTAAGTTCACGCACGGGCTTTGCCGATTTTTCAAAACTTGAGTATGTACAAATGTGATTAGCTTTGAAAGCCAAAGATAGATGATCTCTGTTATATGACAACCCTAACAGGGCCTCATATGGTACAAGGAAATAAAAAATATTGAAGAATTATACATAGACTTTCAAAATGCATCCTAAGCCGTGGCCAATGAATTGAATACCAACCAATCAGATTGGTGTTGTCGATGTTGAGTTCGATATCGATACACTGTTAGTTATTTTCTTCCATACAATTGGAGCAATCAATGTCCAAATGAATAGCCCTGCAGCAAGCCATTCGTTTACAATATTCACCCATGTACTAATCCAGCCAACATCTATGCTCCACCTTTGCTTTGTTTGGTGCAAGTTCCAACCAATAAATAGCATACCAAAGTACATGGCTCCCATGGAGAAAATAAAATGGAAAAATCCATAGCTATATGGAACATCATCCCCTTCCTCGACTTCCTCGACTTTATCTTGTTGAAATTGGAAAGATTTTGAATCAACGCCTGTGGAAAATGTTTCTATTACTATTTCAAGCATTGCAATCATAAAAATCATAAAAATGACATTGCTTGGGTGTTTTTCAGCAATCTCTGTGCACAATCTCATCTTGAGACTCGAAAAAAGTTGCAGAATGTAGTTCTTCAATCCCTAACATTGAATTCGAGCTGCTACTTCTGTGCATGAGATGAATCCATACTTAAATGCGTTTCAGGAAGCATTCTTGTACTGTTGGTATGAAAACTGCTTAGTACATGACTTATTCATGTGCCACCAAGAAGGCATATTATTAATGGCATTTATGCATAAAACACCTAACAAGAAGAATTCTTAATTTGATAACTATTTCCTCTGAATGCCTCTAACTATCAGTTTAATAAGATAATAATGATTAAAAACACTAATCGCAAGCATATAATCATTTGATAAAAATCATAAAAATCTGGAAAAAAGGAAAATCAACAACAACCAACTAGAAAATAAAAGGGAAGGACTCCCACAACACCATGGATATCCAAGAAATGGAAAGGCTAGGAAAAACCACTATCAATCCAGGAAATCCTCCATGCCAATGACAGATCATGACCAAGAAACCACATGCACATGCCATGCATGATAAAACTAGGGAGGAAATCATACATGCAACTCGACACCTGCAAGAAAAACTCGATGTGGTTTTTTTTTTTCTAAATAAGTCTAGTTCTATTATATAATACATGTCACAATATTACATTTTTCATATTCTGGAGTTACCAGGCCAATTATGGTAGGAAATCCCAGATTTAAAATAGCAAAATAGGGGCTGCCCCAAATGGGGAAACCAACCCATGAGATGTGTTCAGTAAACTTAGAGTGAGCTGCCCATTTAGGGAAACCAGCTATGTTCATACCATATCTAGACCTGAAAATAAGAAGAGAAAAATTGACTGAAAAAATCACAGAGAGTAGAACCCAGTTGTTAAGCTCTTGGTTTCTTGTCATCTTGGATTGGTGGTTGAAGTGGCTCCACCACAATTTGGCACACGTACTCAGATTCATCGTCCTCATGCTTGGACACCTGGGCATTTAGCGGAGGAGAGGATGCCACGTGACCATCAGTTTCTGCGTTGGTGTTGTCCTCGTCCAAGCTGCTACTTCGGTCACTATTCGACACTTGCTAAACCGACAAAGCCACCATATTGCAAGGGGGAAAGAGGGAAACCAGATATGTTCATACCATATCTAGACCTGAAAATAAGAAGAGACAAATTGACTGGATTGGAGCGAAATTGACTGAAAAAAAGCACAGAGATTAGAACCCAGTTGTTAAGCTGTTGGTTTCTTGTCATCCTGGATTGGCGGTTGAAGTGGCTCCACCACAATTTGGCACACGTACTCAGAGTCATCATCCTTGTGCTTGGACACCTAGGTGTTCAGTGGAGGAGAGGATGCCACGTGAGCATCAGTTTCTGCATTGGTGTTGTCCTTGTACGAGATGCTACTTCGGTCACTGTTCGACACTTGCTAAACCGGCAAAGCCACCATCTTACGAAGGGGAAAGGGGGAGGCGGGGAGATGGTGGATTTTCAAGGACGCTTCCTGGAGCAGGAACTGATGCCAGAGGACTCAATGGAAGGATCAAGAAGGTGCATTGACAGGCGGGCAGAGAGGTTGATGGGATCTAGGACCTCCGGCTCATCCCAATCGACGGAGAAATTCATAGTTCTTCCA
The DNA here is from genome assembly GCA_034641835.2 of Pinus albicaulis. Lineage (NCBI taxonomy): Eukaryota > Viridiplantae > Streptophyta > Pinopsida > Pinales > Pinaceae > Pinus > Pinus albicaulis. The sequence goes on from CM076569.1 coordinate 551,586,182, forward strand.
GCAATGGCATGAATGGGAGGTCAGGAAGGGAGGCCACGTCCACCGCCCCTGTGGAAACACATGCAGTGATGGTGGGGCATGGTTGAGGAGCATGTATGCAACTGAGGCAAGGGAGGAAGGACAGTGTCACGGCTAGGAGCCAATGGAGTAGATAAATGGAGCAGGGACTTGGTGGAGGCAGAGGCACAGGGAGCGATAAAGATGAGCCAAAGAGAAAATGAAATGTTGAAATGGGGAGTAGGATTCACAAACTTAAGGTCCATGAATGGTAGCAGAAGGCTAGTTGGCATTACAGGCATAATGAAAGCGGGAATGATGATGTTAATGCCAAAATGAAGTAGAGATAACGTTGCACAACGATCGAGGGTGGTGGAGTATAAAGAGCTCACATCCGAGGCTTTAATCACTTTGATGTGGCCATGTGCAGCTGCATGAGGAGGACGAATGTCCATCGTCTGCGAGGCTAGGTGGTGACCAAATTTATTGCATGTTAACACCCGCATCCATGGGAAACCCGATGTAGTTGTTGATCCTGATGTCCTCTTGCATTTTCTTGCTCTTACTTTGCCTTCTTGCGCCAAATCCCAAGTATGCCACACTCCTCCAAGAATGCTCCAAGAAAACTCTTAAGTATCCAAGAGTACGAGAGAGATAATATAATGAGAGCTCGAAAATCGAACAGACAAAATTCGAAACTAACAAAATGGTACCAACTGATCCTCATAATCCTTTTTATTAACGAGGCCTCCATTTTCTTCAATTTTCCATTATTTTCCTTAATTTTCCTCCTGTGACCTTTCACCTTCCTTTTCTCCTAATTTCCATTATTTTCATAAATGAATGCCAATAAATGCCAATTTTCCTTTCCAAAACCTTGGGACATTTCCTTTTCCAATTTCTATAGCCATAATAAACCATATGAACACCCACACTAGGATTTTTTTCCCCACATTCAGCTTGGAATATGTGTCCCATGACCATGGTTATTATTTTTCCTTTACTAACTTTATTACATGGAATTTTTACCAGGGTTGTTACATCGAGTAGGCTACACCAGGGATCTCATCAGCTTCCACATAGAAGCTACAAGACCAAAAATCAACTACTACAAAAGTCAGGTTGTGTGTTATATGAGACAGAGTATGTGCTACAAGAGACAATCTGCTTGCTATAGAATTGCCTTGAGAGGCAAAAAGGGGCCTTGTATTGAGAATTATTGGCCAAAAAACTCTATAATTTCGAAGGAGTCTGCAAGTAAGGGGTAAGTACATTATCCTCCTCACCTCTTGCAAAAAAAAAATCTATGAATTCTTGCAAAAATATTTCACTAAGTATATTATAGCAGAACCTTGAAAACAAAAGAAATTGAAGTGTGAAGCTTTTCTCTTGTGAAGGTTAGCATTATAATAGGAAGATGAACTTGTCTTTAGATTGGAATGCAATTTTGTTTCTCCCACCAAACCACCAATAACATAAGAAATATAGAGCATCATGTGGAACATAAAAAAATTGTATTTTAAAATATGGAGGCTTGCCATTGGTGTTAGAAGACAAGCTACCAGAGCTATTGCTTTCATAGATAGTTATATAAGGGCTATAAGACCTGGAAAATGCTTCCACTGGATTAGAAAATAATGGTACAAGATCAGAACAAACTACTACAAGATCATAACATACTACTACAAGATTGAGATAGTCTGCTACAAGATAATACTGTGTGCTATAGGATCATTCCCCAGAGCTATAGGAAAGTCCAAAAGATTGTAAAGAGCCCAATTTTGAGCAATTCCATCCACCAAACCATAGATTTGAATAGGGACATCCAAGATAAGGGTAAGTACACATTTTAATCTGCAATTTGTGGACAAGAAACCTACGAAACCTCTCATTTCTTCAAAGGTGCAACATGTAACAAAATTTTGATAGCAGTTTCGGAATGAAAAATTGAATAGGGATGATTATTTTGAGTTAAAATTGATAAGAAAGGAAATGGGATTGTTTTTTAGTTGAGTCTAGAATTTTTCTTCCTCTAACCAATGTGAATAAACTTCTCTTTGACCCTTGTTTTGAAACCTTAATTGCTCATAAAATCTCTAAAACTAGTAGCATATAGGGAGTGTTGTTTTTCCAAACTTTGGAAAATCACAATAACAATCATGTGGGGGGGGGGGTGTGGTTTCAATTGTAGAGAGTCCATATACTAATTAAGGATTCTAATTATCTTATGTGTAGTGGAAAATTTTCAAAAACTTGTATCATGGGAAAAATTTGTGGCCATAAAAACAAAGGCTTTTCTTAAGACACAAGCACAAACTTAATTAGAACTTGGAGAAAAGGATGGATCTGCAGAAGAAGAATATAGAGAAGAAAAATAAGAGGCCAGTGAAGAAGAGGAATAGGATGGAGTAGGATGAGATGTGACAATATTCCTTCTAAGGTAGCTTGGGATGTTAAGGAGGCCACCAGGGCCATGGATGAGGTATAGTTAGGTGACTAGGTTGCTCAGAAGATGAGCAAGACTTTCAATAGGGGTGTATGATGGGCCTCCAAATTAGATACAAATTAAGGCCCATTTGACCATCCTTAAACACATTTAGCCTCTCTCTTTTCATTTTATGACATATATTTGAGCTATAATATGTTCAATAGGAAGGTTTAGAAATAATTTCATATTATGTGCCTAATATTATTTATTTTTAAAAAATATTGAGAGAATATTGAGTGAATTTTGAATGAGATAATATAGGTACTTGCTCCTTGCTATAGGATGGACTAAGATTGGATAATAAATGAATAATTTATTATGAAATTATTGAAAAAAAATTGGAGATCTAGTTATTGATAAAAACCAGAAATGTGATCCCTGTCACTTAATAAAGATTCCTACTGTTGGGAACCAAATCCAGTGTTTGAAGGATTTTAGACGGGGAAAGCTCTTTTGAGGAGTATGCTTCCCCATCAATTTTTATAAATACCAATTCGAATTTTCCTCTAGCGACATGTATTTCATAGTCTTCTTGTGGAGAAAACTTGTTATTTAGGAGCTCTACTTTCATTTCTAGCAGGGGTGTACTTGGATTGACTCTAATAAAGAAGTTTGGTGTCATTTTCAGCTTCTAAGGCTTGGTTTCCTTCATAATAATCTAAGTATCCTTGAGCTTGGCCGCCCGAGGAGCCTCAAAGCCCTGTTGTACAATTTTTGTTATCTTCTTTGAATTTTTTGTTCACTTGCATTTCCTATTCTTGCCTTTTCTATTCCTGCACTTAATATTCATGTTTCATTTGCTATAGGTTAGATTGATTAAATGATTGAAATAATTGGTTTTACAGGTCATTTATATAGACACAAGTATGATGCATCATTATGACAACTTTGCAAATTCATATTCATCATTAAGCTACTTGGATTGGTTTACTAGTTCACAATTTTGAAATTTTTGGAAGTATTATGTAGCAAAATTGTAATAATTTTTTGTTGAATTTTGGCACATTTTAATGAGCTTATTTTGAGTTGATTCAATTTGGATTGAAGCAGAAAAAAATATAACTTAATAAAATAAATTACTCCATAGCATTTTCACTTGATTAGTTAGCCATTTGGGTACTTAGGTCAACTTACTAACTCATTGCTATGAAATTATTGGTTTTTAGAGTAGTAACTTTTTGCTAATTTTTAGTACATGTTAACAAGGGTATATTTGAGTGATTCCACTTGGATTGGGGTCATATGATATCCTAATTAATAACAAAATTTACCCCATCTCATTTTCATTTGATTTTCTTGGTCATTCGGTGAGATAACTCAAAGAGCATGCAAGCTAGCAATCTTGTAGCCGTTTGTTTTGAGCTCTTATTCACTCCAGATTTATGGTGGAAGTATATTTCTAGCCTATGAATTCTTTGAGGTGATTTTTTTTTTATTTAAGGCTTGGTCAAGTCACAACTTTGGTTGAGCTAAGGCTTTATTCTTTGAATGTTGATTTCTACAATTAATCAGGGTTTCCTTTCCACAATTTCCTTTAAGCAAAGTGTTATTTCCTTCTTGCAAGAGTAATATAGGACTTTACTTTCCTACAAAATAGAATAAATTTACTTTGATTCCATTTCTTTAGCAATATAGATTAGATTTTCTTTGTTCTTTACATTTTTTCATATAGAATATATTTCCTTTATGTCATTTGCATTCCAACAAAAGTAGAATAGGTTTGCTTATTGTTATTTACCTTTTTCAACTCAGGATTGGCGGCTTACCTCGATCTTTGCTCATTTGAAATCATTTCATTTCCTTCTTTCACTTACATCAAAGGGAGTTAGACTAGGAAAAGGAAGGTGTTTGCTGCACATACAATGTCGGCCCCTCTTAAGTTTGTACAAACCCTAGATTGATAATTTAAGTTGGTAGCCTTGGGAGTTGCAACATTCTTGTTGCAATAATGGGGCTTATCACTTTTTGGCTCCGTTTCCGAGGAGGTTGTCAAAGCAAGCACTCTCTTGTTATTGGAATGACTCCTTCTTTCTATTTTTCATTCATGTTTTATGCAAAAACGAAAAAAATTGCATTGGGCATCTATCATCGCATTAGCATTATCATTCAAGTTATTTTATAATGATAAAAAATATTTATTTAATACCACAAACCACCACACCATCCACTTTTGCAAGTAGAATAATAAGATGTGGCAGAGAAGTTAGAAGGAGGCATGGAACAACTTTACTCTGTCAACCCATATAAACAATGGCCTTATCCACTCCAACATTTCCACCATACCAAGGCTCTTATGTCATTCCTTCTTTCAATCTATATCAACACCAACCTCCTCAATGGGGTGATATATATTTTCCTCAGTATTCATGGTATTATCATCCCAAACTTGTCATTCCTCGTTTACATCCATATAAACACTTGCCTCCTGTTGTAGCCACAACACCCCCATATTCTTGGGGACCATCCATATAATTTTATTTTATTTTATTTTGTTTTTAATTTCCTTTTGGCCTTGATCACGTTCATGTTAAGTGTCGTTTTCCACTTCATGATATCATTCCTCTCCTTTTACAACACTTGCATCACTGGTTTCATATTGCCTCACATTTTTCATTTGGTTTACTTGATAACATTTCATCACCTCAATTGGCTTCACCTCTATCATCGCCTTTTGATCACTCGATTCTTCATGGTGAATGATCTTGGTGTGTTATTTGATACATGGAATCTAGGCGTGTCCCTTTGAAAATTTGATTACGCCTTGTTGCAATGAATCCCTATTTTGAGTTTCTTGGTCTAAATTTCATGGCTTTTCATAACCTGGAAACATGTTAATGTATTTTTAGTTACATGTACATAAATAAATTGTAATTTACTTTACATTATAATGAATACAAAATTGTATATATTAATACTACAAAATTTTATAAAATTTGTAATATATTTTATTATATTAAATCTCATTTTTTATTAATTAAAGGCATGAATATAACATGAAACAAACAAATCATGTATAAAGGGAAGGATATAATCTAACAATATTATTCACATTATAATTCATTATTATTATTATTATTCAATTTTAAGGTCGGGTGTATGAGACCCCTTGTTTGTGGGACAAGCGACCCACCTCCGCGCACCTATTTGAACACATGTTCTTAACCATTAGACCCACTCAAGTTGTATAAATGTAACATAAAGCAACATGTAATATATGTAAATAAATATATTATATTATACTACCCATTAATACATGGTAGCATATCATTAATTTCCAATTTCATTTTACACACCATGACTTCAAAATAAGGGCAATAGTGGAATGTTTGAATTGAGGTTCAACCAAACACAAGGACCGCCTCTTCACTTAAATTTTTCTTTTTAAATACACTTAATTTCCATTATATAAAACCATATACCATCCATACACACCTTATTTTTACCAATTTATGCATATTCAGGTATTGGTTTGGTCAAATCGAGCTAAAACAGGCCCAGTCAAAGCTGGTCAAATGAGACCTGCCATTCAAGAAATCCCTAGGAAATAGGACAAAATTAGTATTTTATGGGATTTTCCAGATTTTGAGTGATTGGATGGATGAGTTCGGCCAAGATAGATGGGATAAGGATAGACATGGCTATGAGAGACATTTTAGTAAAGTTTGTTTCATATTTTTCTATTTAAGCCAAGAACATTGAAGGCATGAACATGTAGAATTTGTATGATTTCACTTTGATATTTTTGAACATTGTGAGTTAATTGAAGAAACTAGTTCTATCTTCTTTCTATTGTTCAATGTGCTAAATGATTGTTTGAGTTCCAGTAGCTAAGAATTACTTTCAGTGTGCGGGGCAAGGGTTGAGGGCCCCCACACTGAGCTAAGTGCACTTTCTACTTAATTTAGCTGAAATTTCATAAACTAGTTTTGTTTCATGTTTAAATCAGTTAATTAGATGTATGATGATCTATTATGTTTGCTGGTGAATATTAGTCTAAATTTTAATCTACATATGAACTCCTAATATCCTAGCCACATATTGTTTTACATTCACGTGAGTATTAAAGAAGGAAAAATTCATATTTGGATATGTTTAGTTCCATACCTAATGCTTGTGAGAAGACATCCATGATATTATTGATTATTCTTGCTTCCTACATCGTATGAACACCAGGACCCATTGTGTCATCAATAAATTGTTGATGAGTGATGGGCATGTATAAAATATACCAACAAGATTTAATCTAATCTTATAATGTACTAAAACAAGATATTGAATCCTTCCTACAATTTTAGGAAACAAAACACGATCACACAATCACATATAAGCAAGAGAAAGAAATTATCAATCGCACAACACAAGATGTATATGGGGAAGTAAACTACTCAAAATCCCTCTATCTCTATATTGCATATGGTCAAGATCATGAAACAATAAAATTTTATTCCTCCACTAAGAAACCTCTGCACTCTATTGACTGTCTCACTCCGATCTTGCTCGAAAATGGCTTGCAATCTAAGAAAAATCAGTCAAGTGTTTAACCTTTTGCTTGTCTTTACCTGGCCTGCCTTGCTTATGAATTCTTGAAATAATTGAGCCCCTGTTAATTAGGAAAATACCAAAGAATTATTGCATAATCCTTCAAGGCTTTGTCGATGACCTCATGCATGACCTATAAGATTTTCTAATAGTACAAATGATAGATATCTTCCCTTTAACCACAGTCTCAAATAGGTCTCCCTTAAAACTGACATGCAACAACTATCTATAGAGAATTATTAGTTAACAGATTTATCACTGAATGTTAACTAAATATCATTTTATTCACTGGGCCTCTCATTGGGTCATATCTTAGTTAGAACTAGTTAAACTGATTTTAACTCAATTTCTTGACTTAACTAATCACAACTCACAAATAACTATATCTGAACCCCCTAAAAATAGAAAATCCCTTTGCATGCATCCTATTAGACCTCTAACTCAAATTTCCTAAGCTAAATAAGTCTTCCTGACTCAGTTAACTAATACAAGTTGTCATGAGATGAAATTACAATTTTTATTTCAATTTAATTAAGGGAAAATTAAATCAAAAGCCTCATATGGTAGCCATTTCTGGGCGCCACTTCCTGGATTTCATCTTTGGATGCAAATTTCACTATTTCTTGTTGCAAATTTCAACACTACCTCTCAATAAGAAAGGAATTCAATCTATCTCGATCAGATACCTTTGGAATGTTCTGCATGCAACACTTCTCTAGTGTTGTTTTCTCCTGCTGCTCCTCAAACTGAATAGCCTCCAAAAACTAAATCAGTACGATGCATCTGTCATCAGAGTCTCTGAATTCTACTAGTTACTGCACTATCTATTGAAATCTCTACGTTTTTGCTGACTCTGCATATGTGCCCTCTACAATGCTTCTAACTCCTATATGCTCTCTAGTATATGACATTTGTCACTCTAATTTGTGTCTTCCTGACATATGACTGCATCAATCTAACTGATCCTTCCTGCTACTTTGTATTGTGGGCTCCTAGTAGTCGGGTTCGATCCATGAGACAAGCCATCTCAATGGATGCTACCCAAATTTCTTCTCTTGGGATTATATCTGCACATCGCCCTACCTCTCACCTAGAGGTATGGATACATGTGCTCCCTCTGCCCATCTGGCTCTAAATTCCCCCCTCCTAGAGGTCTCTTCTTGAGTGGACACTTCCACTTAGTCTCCTCTCCCCTTCTCCAATTGTGGTTTCTCCACAACCTTCTGAGACTGCTTCTGAGGCTACATGTTGAGAGGCTCCCTCTCAACCACCAAGTCACTAACCTCTACTTTTCTCCTCAAATATTTGCATGCATCTGTTTCACCCATCCTGTGGTGATATGTCTAAGGAACACCTTTTATTTTCTAAATATTACATCATAACCACGGTCTTCCAATACGGCTATAGAAACAAGATTTTTCTTTAGTCTTGGAACATACAAAACATCTGTCAGTATTAGAGGGGAGCCAGACTCCCTCTAAAAGGTAATTTTACCTATGTTGGTTGCGCTATACCTCCTGTCATCTCCAAATTCTATGTTTTGCTGGAGGTCCTTCTCCTCCAAGTAACTGAAGATATCTCTATTCCCCATCCTATGGAACGAGGCACCATTATCTAGATACCACATGTATCCCATTACAATGTTGGACATGCATGCAATTAGAGTAAAATCAAGCTTGAACTGTGAAGCTAGTGCTTCAACTACTACAACTGCAGGCTCCTTCTTGCTTGCCTTCCTTTGTGGACAATTTGAGGCATAGTGTGCATGCTCATGAAAATCAGAACACTTGATCTTGGACAAGCCTCTCTTGCCCTCTTCATCTTGGGACTTCTTTCCCTTGGATTTATTTCCTATTCTGACCAATGAAAAATCTTCTTCTTTGTCTTTGCCATAGATCTCGTCTCTGGTGCTCTGCCTTATCTCTTATATTAGCATGTCGGACCACAAATGCTCCCATTATGGTAACTTCTCCCTCCCATTCACAGAGTCCTGGTAACTATGCCAGCTCTTGGGAAGGCCTGGAAGTGCTAGGCTCACCAAATCATCTCAGGCTACTTTCACACCAACACTTCCAAGCTCATCTCGACATTGAGTGAACTTCGTCAAGTATGTTGGTATCGTCTCGCCCTCCTCCATCTTGATCTTTTTGAGCTTGTCTTTCCGCTCCAACTTCTTGTGGTCACTTCTATTCTGAAACATATATGTCAAGGCATTCCACATAGGATATCGAGTCTCCTTTCCATCGAGACTCGAGACAATATGATCTCTAACTCCCTCTAACAAGATCCTTCTCGCCATTTCTACCTTCTTCTGCCATGCATCAAGAAATTGGGCATCTATTGTTGCGGGCTTGGGAATATTAGTATCTATGAATTCCTTCAACACGTTGTCCTCCAACATTGCCTCCATCATTTCATTCCATTCTATGCAATTTGAATTTTCCTCAAGAGCATATTCGAGTCTCAAGCCATTGAAAGACATCTTGATCTGCTGCTGGATCATGAAGAATAAATATGCAAATTTGAAGCTCAATCTATTCTCTTCTATTGTTATTCACAACACTCTGATACCATGTAAAAAATATACCAATGGGATTAAATCTGATATTATAATTTACTAAAACAAGATATTGAATCCTTCCTACAATTTGTGGAAACAAAACACGATCGCACAATCACATATAAGCAAGAGAAAGAAATTATCAATCGCACAACACAATATGTATTTGGGAAAAGAAAATTCTCAACACCCCTTTGTCTCTATATCTCATATGGTCAATATCATGAAACAATAGAATGATATTCCTCCACTAAGAAACCCATGCACTCTGTTGAATGTCCCACTTCAATCTTGCTCGAAACTGGCTTGCGATCTAAGAAACATTGGTCAAGTATTTAACCTTTTGCTTGTCTTTGCCTAGCCTACCTTTCTTACGCATTATTGGGCTAATTGAGCCTATATTAATTAGGAAAATTCCAAATAATTATTGTGCAATATTTTAAGGCCTTCCTGATGACCTCTTGCATGACCTGTACAATTTTCTAATAGTACAACTAATAGATCTCTTCCCTTTAACTTCATTCTCAACCAGGCCTTCCTTAGAACTGACATGAAAAAATTATTTAGAGCAAGTTATCAGTTAACCAATTGATCACTACATCTAAATTAAATCGTATTTAATTCATTGGACCTCTCACTAGCTCATCTCTCAGTTAGAACTAGTTAAACTGATTTTAACTCAATTTCTTGAGTTAACTAATTACAACTCACAAATAACTATATATGTACCTCCTAAAAATAAAAAAATCCCTTCGCATGCATCCTCTTAGACCTATAACTCGAATTTTCTGAGCTAAATAAATATTCCTGACTCATTTAACTAATACAAGTTTTCATTAAATGAAATTACAAATTTTCTTTCAATTTAATTAAGGGGAAATTAAATCAAAAGCCTCATATGGTAGCCATTTATGGGTGCCATTTTCTGGATTTCATTTCTAGATGCCAATTTAACTGTTTCTTGTTGCAAATTTCAACTAGGCATGTCATGTCCAAAAATCCTAAGGTCTTTTAGTTTATTTTCCACTGTTACTATCTTGAAGAGGCACCCCAATCCTTCCACCACTATGATAAAGAGGAAGGGGGATAAAGGTTCCCTTATTGAATGCCCCTGGATAATTGAAAGGGTGTTGATGGTGATCCATTTACCAATATTGAGTAGGACTTAGAAGCTATCATATTAGCTATCCATGGCATCCATTCTTGTGTGAATCCAAAAGTTCTCAATGTACTCCTTAAGAAGTTCCAATTAAGCTTATCATACACTTTGTACAAATCCATCTTCAACAACATTCCTAGTTTTTTTGGTCATTTTAAGTGAGTAGATCACTTCATGTGCCACCATAATTCCATCCAAAATTTGTTTTCCTTTCACAAAACATGTTTTATTTGGGGATATGAGTTTTTGGAGGAGGTGTTTAAGCCAATTGGTTATTATCTTAGTGATTATCTCATAGGTAACATTACATAAAGCTATTGGTCTATATGAGCTAGGATCCTCAACCATTTCTTTATTTAGGATCAATGATATAAAGGTGGCACCTAAAGCTTTTAGGAAAATTTGGGTTTTCCTATACTCTTCAGCAACCCTCTAGATCACCTCACCAATGATTGGCCAACATGAGTAGAAGAATTACATAGTGAACCCAACTAGATTGAAGTTGCATGCATTAGGGCCTTTTCTCAAAGATTCAGATGCTCGTAATATTTTACAAAACTCAATATTAAGTTTGATCCTCAAATCATTCTTAATCTAAGAAAGTGGGACCTATGATGCCTTAATGCACCACTAACTTGTATATATCATGTATGCACTATAGCCTTTTCCTATTAAGGATGGTAATTCATAGTATTTTAAACATCTATTAGTTAACTTGTCATTAAACACATCTCATGAGCTCATGATAAAACACAAATTGACTTCACATAACAAAAAATAAAGTCAAAGATGTACATACCAATTATATACAGTTAAAAACAAAGAAAGGAATGAGTGTATATGATTGCCAAAGGGGGCCCTCCAATGCTCAACTTGTCAACCCTGAAACTTATTAGCTAGAGATACTTAACCAGCAATATATATCAATGAAAATAAATCATTCAAACTGTTCCCACAAGTCTAGTATCTCCAAGTTCCAAATCTGAAAATATTACTAATAAAACGACCTCCTTTTTTCATCAAAGTCTTAGGTATTTATAGTAAGTTTAAGACTAATATCAAGAAAATATGATTGGCTCTATAAAGGTAGAGTTCAATACTGAAGATACAAAAAAATGGGGAAAAATACTAAGAAGTTTGAATCGGTTTTATTTCTATCCAAAATCAATGGATTTTCTTGCAAAGTAGTTGAGTTGACCAAGCTTTGACTTGGCACGTGTGGAGCATATTTCTGATGACTGATAGGTATTTCTCCATCCTTGGACATTAAGGAGTTCTTTCCATATCTTGGAATTCGCCCAACTATCCTATAAATAGGTCAATAAAAGAGCACTTTCTAAAAGTAGTAACTTTTTGCAATTTTTCTGCTAAAAAATTATTTCTAATGGTTTATTTTTGTCAAAATTCTAAGAAATAAAATAAACGATAAAATATATTTTTAATTTTAACTTTTTGGCTAAAATGAAAAAGAAATGGATGATGCGGAATGAAAAATGAAGAAAGTAAGTCAAAATTAGGACTATTGTTGTATTGAAATTGGTATCAAAATGAGAACCAACAACAAGTACCTCAAGATATTGTTGAAACTTCTTGGGTTCAAGAACCTTTAGAAAGCACTTGAACTAATGCATGGGTCCTCTTTATGCCGGGTTCTTTGTGTGGATTTGAGTGGGATACAAGCACGATGACTAGGTTAGGGGAAAAATATTTGTCCCTTAAGTGGCACACAGTTGAATTCTAAGGTTTGATGCACCAAGGGCATGCACTAAGTCTCAAACAATGGAACAATCTCCATATATAATATTTGGATTTTGAGTGTGACACTAGCTTGATTCTAATATTAGTCACACCAAGGACATGTATTCTAACTAAATACACCCTTCACGTATGGAAAGAAGGGCCTTGTGCCATAAACACTTTGGAGTGATTTACTATATTGATTCAGTGGTTTGGTGCACCAAGGATAGTTCTCCTCACCCAAGTCTTTCTTTGAAGGGAAAAAGAGATGGCTTAGACAACAATGTAGTTATTCTAAGGTATATGGGACATGAATGGGGACTTGGAAGAAGAAAATTTTCCTTTTGATGGAACCTTTGTCATAGGAGTGAGATAAGATTTTGATTCCCAAGGTTTGATAACCAAGAAAGAATCCTCACAAACATGTAGACCATGTACGATCAACCTCTTGTTTGACTCGCTTAGATACATGTGTTTATAACTTATTATTCCCTCAAATCATAATTTGAATTATATGATATAAAATAATTTGAAGGAAGAAGTAGACATAGCTTTCACCTATTTGGTTGAATCCCCACTATCAAGTTCTAGGAGAGGATATGCTGACATAGTTTCAAACTACTCATTCTCCACTCTCTAGGGAACTACCAAAATATGTAAGTGTGAGGGTTGATGTTGCATATGACAACACTCCCATTAATTTTTTACATGAATAATTTAATTTATATTTCATATCTCCTATTTATGCACATGTGTTATTGATGAGATGATGGTTGATGTAATCGAGTATTTGCCTTGTTTAGATATTTTCACATGTGAATTAAAGCCCAAAGTAATGAAACATCGAGTACTAAATTATGGTTAAAAAGGGGGGATTATCTATGCACATTGGCATGTTACAAACCATTAATTCACTAAATTCTTCTCTCATTCAATGGGATATAGGTACAACCAAACAGGTACCTGTTAGATGAATCTTTGTCGATCAAGGGAAGTTTATATAGACTAGAGGAAATTCATAGGTTTAGAATGTCTAACAAATAGAGGCTTAAGTATAGGTGAGAAGATCAGAAGAAAATTCTATAGGAACACAACATTTTTTCTTGCTTAAAGGGGGTTAGGTTCTTATGATGTTGAGAAAATAAACGACATGGAGGTGCCCTTGAGATACAAACATCTAGTGAAATGATGGTACCTCCCTGAATTAAACACTGAATTTTGTCTCAACTAGAGGGTATATCACATTGCTCCATCATCGTTACATTTTTTGGGGCTATTTTCCATGGATGTCATGAGGGTTTGTTACAACATATTAATTGAATTTATGGAGTATGTTAGAACTCGTTACAATTACAAATATTGGATGTGGTTGGTCCAATATATGTGAGGTATGTAGAGACACAAAGTGGTTGAAAATTATATACAACTAATAGATAACGATAAAAATAAAGGAGCATCTATGTATATTGAAGGAAGTCCAAAATCATTGGGGAATATTGCAAGGTTTATAAACAATACACAATCTAGGACAAAAAATAAGCAACCCAATTACATATTTGAGGGACGTGAAGGAAACCGTGTATTTGTATGCATAATAAAAGCAATAGCTATAGGAGAATATTTGTTGAACAATTACAACTTGAATCAGATATATACAAACATTGTTATTATGGGGGAAATATGTAACCTATGATTCTTAAATTTTATGTTTATCATTCAAAAGAATAATAACCTTATGTAACTTTGTCACACTATTTTCAATTAGATGTGCAATTTGTCACCTTCTCCTCCTCCTCCTCCTCCTCCGAACCTTCAGACTCTGCTAGTAATGCTAGGGGAAAGCAATGGAAATATTTGATGTTTGAAAATGCATGTTATCATTTGCATATAATGCTTGAATCAACACATGAAGACCATGTTCTAATTCCATGGCATAGATAGATGTCATGGTAGCCTAGACTGTAATGACCCATTTTGAATTCCACATGGAATTTGACTATTAGCATACATACGAGGCATGCATATGATAGCTACATATGCATGCAACTCATGTACTGCACTAATATACATACTAGTCAATAATGGAACATGTCTAAGTACAAGGTAATGGCTTGATTTGTGATATAAATAACTAAATTCACGAAAGTAAGATAAAATGTCGAATGAGAGACTTAATATGTATACCACCGTTATAATGCATAATTAATACCTTATTTAATAACAAAATGGATATACGAGATTTTGAACTAAATTGATTTTATAAAAGAAAATTTAATTTCATTATAAAATTAAATATTAATTAATAGAAATTAAATTAAAATACTTTATTAAAAATATAAAATTGAATTATAAAATTTAGTTAACTATAAAGTAAAATTAGATTAATTAAATTTAAATTAAATTAAAACCTTGAAATTAAAACTACAAATAAATTTGGGAATAAGTCTATATATGATGAAATAAATTAAAAAGGAAAATTGCCTCTTCAAAGTAGTGGAGAAGGCAAGTGAACAAGCAGATCTCCACGGGAGACAGACAGTTGACAAAAAGGAGACGGTGGAAGAAAATGTATAAGAAGAAGGTAAAACAAGGATTTGGGAGGATGGCCAACAGAGGTATTGGGAGGAGAAATTTACAGAAGAGTCATAAAAGGAATCATTTAGCTCGATTGTTCTTGGAATTCTGGGCACGGGGCCAGAAGATCTGTTTTCTTGATTTGGGATCGTATAGGTATACCCAAAATAAGCTGGGAGGTAAAGGTTGGTTTGGCAACCACATCAATTGCATCTGTGAGAAGAGCCATAGTCTAAAACACCTCCAACTCATTCCAGTTCTAGGTATTCTTTTGAGATTTAATTTTGTCTGGTTAAAATTTCACATTGAGTCTTTATGTTGTGTAGTTGAAATTACACAATTAGGGATTTTTAGACTCAATCTGGTATTAAATTGTAGTAAAGAGGGTTTTCTGGTTATATTGCTTAATTTAGGCACCACATAGACACTTAAATTAAAAAAATCAACATATTACTAATGTGGAGGTGAACATGAGAGAAAATAAAATAAACTATATGGATATAAAGATTTAAATCTTCTTTAAAGTCCTTTGCTAAATATATTAGCAATGACAAGTTGGTTACTAAACCAAAAGCATGCACTAAATGAATGTTGAAGGTGATCAATCATTGTCTCTAATATTGAAGCATTTTTAACTAATGTTCGCTTAGTCTTGTCATCACTTGCTTCTAAAAATCAATGCATTTATCATAATGATCCAATGCATGTTCATTACTGATACAGAAATCATGATATTTAGTTTATAATTTGATATAGAAATTGCATTCTTAATAGCTTTACCTCTTATTTTTTCATAATATTCTCCTTTCTCCATCTGTTGCCAATGTAACATGTACTCCAAATCTACATCAGGCATAATTGGGGCTTGATTAATGTTAAAACTAGAAATTATATGGAAGGAGTCCCCTTTTTGTTATGAACTTAATTTCTAAAATAATTAGATGGTGTATTCTATTGGAACCTATACTTAATGCATTATATTTTTTTTATCTTTAATATTTTTTTAAACATTTGAAAACTCTGATTATATTATAATGTGGCAGTTTGATTATGGAAAAGCTCTAGCACAGTCAAAATAGGTAAATGATTAACAATTTTGATTTACATTTAATGTGAAATTGAATTTTTATTTATATAATTGAAATAAATTTTCTTTTGTTGAAATATGTAGTCTGGGGGACATGCCAATGATGATTGGGTTGATGAGGAGGAGTTACTCATTTCCCTCGGCCCAATCATAACAATCAATAAGCTTGTGATAAAGCGATTAAAAAACTTGTTCACTTGATTCACAATAAAGATCAAACTCCTGAGATTAGAGATAGGATCAACAACTTGAGGCAATATCTTCAGAGATATAATGTAACAAAAATATTTTAAAGTGATTTTTTTCATGTCATAAGTTCAATTATGAAAGTTTGTTTTTTTAATTTTACATTATATAATAGAAAAATCATTTTCTTTCTTATATAGGATTTTTTGACAAAGACACCACAACATCCGGCCAACATGAGCCAACATGTACATGTGAGACTATTTTCTTCTCCACCTTCGAGTGATCATAGTCCCAACAGTGAAACTGGGTCCACACCTTTAGTTAGGACCCATGAGTACATGCCCGTTGAGGCAAACACAAAGCCAGGGTCTGGAGGTGGTGATAAAGGTGACCCTATTGATGAAAGTATGCGTTCATCTTCTGGATTTTCACGTGTTATCGACATGGGGAATTTCACGAAAATTTTTGGTGAATGAGGAAGGAATTCCAATAATAACACCAAAAATCCCAAGTATTTTTAATGTTTTAACTCTTTCATATTGTATATCTCAAACATAAATAATCTAGATTATAATTTTCAAATGAATGATCATATCTATTTTCATGTAGAAAACAACTTGTTTCATAAACAAAGGAATGAAAAATCGTTAGTGATTTTTGGGCCCACCATACGCATATGGTTGAATTCCCAAATTTCCAACCTCAAAAAAGAACTTATGGACTACCTTGAAGGTTTATTTGGGGTAGATACCTTCAATAAAAGTGGGGCCACCTCCGCAAATGACACATTTAAAATATGCACAAGACATGTATAAGGTACACTTGCAAAAGAACCCTAGGAATGAATATCCACCCATGATTCCTAAGAGGGAATGTAAGGCCCTCATAGAGGATGCAAAGGAGAAGAAAATGAGACAAGAAGGAAAAACACCACCTGGTGCAACAAGGTTACTTACATTTTGAATTCAATAATTTTGATTTTCTTTGATTTAAAATAAAATTGTTGTATATAACATACTTAAAACTTTTCACAGGCTCCGAGACACTTCGAAAGCCACCAAGGAAAGGCTTGAGAAACATGGGAAACACAAACTAGGCTAGGGAGGCTATTTGAAGCTACAAGAATGAGTTGTAAGTACCCAAACATCTTAACGATATTATTTGATATATCTCCTTCCAACTTTCTACTAATTATGCTAGCCAATAACAAAAATCAATACTCTTGTGCGATGTTGGGGGATAAGTTCGGAACAAAGGCCATAGAGGAAGACCTTTAGCTTGGTTTCAAGTTCAAATTTCATGTTGTTGTTTATTTTCGAATAAGTGTGTGTTGAGATTCAACAAGATGATGAGCTTAATGGAAATTAGTCACCTTCACTAAGTGGGCCCACAGGCTATTTTTAGGTGTAAGTCTATTTTTAGACACGATGATCATATTTAAGAGGTTTCAGGATGCTATTTTTGTATGGTTGGTCAAGTTGGAAAAATAGATGAAATTCTATATTTAGAATATTGGGCGAAGTCTATTTATAGATCGTCGATATAAAAATAGAAGTGTTGATTATTATTAGCCCTTAATAATAGTCAAAATCTAAATATCAACTTATTCTCTTGGAGCACTTAATTTCAGTATACAGATTTGTCAAATCAGTGGGCTGAAGGAATTACGCAATTCCTAGGGTTTACTGGTGTTTCATGCATGGAGGACTCAGTTAGAACTGAAGTGGAAAAGTTATGACAGAGTTGGAAGAGTAGTTAATGGAGTTGTTATTTAGTTTAACTCAATTGAGCTAGTTGTATCTAGTTTAATTGAATGATACACTAGTGAGAGTGGAGTGAATTAATTATTTAATTAATTCACAGATAATAACTCATTAATCAACTAAACAAATACATTATTTAACTACAGTGCATGTCAGTTTCAGTGGAGACCCAGTGGAGAGATAGGTGAAAGGGTAAGATAGACTATCCGTTGTGACTGTAGTGATGCATTGATTGCAGCACACACACATTGGAGTTTCCAATGAGGATTGTGCAGTCAAGGCAAGGTAGATTCAAATTCATTTAGGGGTCTTCTTCAGCAGGGATTGCACAGTGGAGGCAGGCTATCAGGTGGCAAGAAATCAGTGCATGGATTTGCAGATTTCTTCTAATTAGTGTGTGACGATTGATTGTACTGAGAGCTTGATGTACTAAGCTTTGTATGAGATTGTTACATGATCTCTATGATACATAATATATGATAGTTGGGGTTTTTAGCTTCAGGATTTCTCATTAAACAACTGTGTTATGTGCGATTGTTTTTATTGCTTCATGTGTTTGCAATTGATTTTAATTTTCCGCAAAAGATTAACAGTGGAAGGATTCTGTATTTAGCAAGAAGATAAATATTTTTAGATCAGGAGAATCTAGATATATACATGCATATTTTATATAATTTCTACATGGTGTAGGAACAGTGTTAATTCTTGAAGATTGCAATTGTGAAGAATTGCTGAGTTTGTGCTGGTGGACAATTCGAATTTGCTGCAGAAAATTCTTGGTGCGATAGTTGAGCATACATTGAAATGTATTTCAATGGGTTGCGATTGGAGTATGCACTTGATGGCAGCTCAAATTACATAGCCTGGAAGGTTAGGATGGAGGCAGTGTTGGAAGATAATGGACCGAAGGAGTTCATCGATAGCGATGTTCCTAAGCCGAGATCTAGCGATGCTGCAATACTTGACACTTGGCAAAAGAAGGTAGCAAAGACAAAAAGAATTCTGTTGGAAGGTGTGAAGGACCATATTGTATCTAGCCTTCATGGGAAAGCCACTCCATTTTCAATGTGGAAGGCTTTGATATATTTGTTCCAAAGCAACAACGGCTAGAGGAAGTTGGCGCTGAAAGATAAGCTCAGAAAAATAAAAATGGATAAGGGTGACAGTATTCCAAAATATCTCACGAAGTTTGTCCACTGTAGGGATGAACTGGGAAGTGTGGGGATTACTATTGATGATGAAGACTTGGTGAGCTTGGCTCTCCTTGGGCTTCCAAAGAGTTGGCATAGCTACGAAGACTTTGTCAATGGACAGGAGAAACTGTCGGGTTGGGAGTGACTTTGGTTGGATCTTGTGTAGGAGGAGATAAGGCGAAGTACCAGGGATGGCTCTTCATCGAAGAATGATGATGAAGAGAATTGCGCTTTGGCTGCCAAAGCAAGGAAAGGGAAGGGGAAGAAATTTCCTTCAAAATCTGAAGCTAAAGCTAAGAAGAAGGATTTGTCCAAGGTGAAGTGTTTTCACTGTCACGAACATGGGAATTTCGCCACTAACTTCCCACAGAAGAAGAAGAACAAGAAGGCTGCTGGAGCTGCAGCTGGAGAGGCCTTAGCCTCAAAATTTGAACTTGATTTCTCTTTGATCACATGCTTGGTTTCAAGCTCAATGGGATCGGTGTGGTATATTGATAGTGGTGCGTCTTTCCATATGACGGGAGACAGGGAGTTGTTTAGTGACTTGGAGGAGAAGGACCTTCAAATGCATATAGAGATGGGCGACGATGGTCGATATAGTGTGACCGACATTGGGACCATTACCTTTGAGAGGGATTCAGGTAATCCATTTCTGTTGAAATATGTTATGCATGTTCCAGGTCTAAAGAAGAACTTGGTCTCGGTCGTAATGTTGGAAGACAGAGTTTATGGCGTTGTTTTCAACGAGGGAAAAGCTTTCCTGCGACATAAAACAATGGGTCAAACCAAGAGGATAGGGATTCGAGTTAAGAATCTCTACAAGCTAGAGGTATATGGCTGCACTGCAATGAAGGGAAAAGCAGAAGAAGTGGTGAGCTAGGATGAGGGAAAATTATGGCACAGGAGATTGGGCCATCTTCACCATGGCGCTTTGAATATTTTGCAGTAGATTTCTACTAGACTTCCCGAGGGTACTCTTCCGCAGTCAGATCAGTGCAAGGTATGTACTATGGGTAAGTTTGTGAAGACCACATTTCATGAGAAGGAGAATCATGCTTCGGTGATCCTTGAGAGAATTCACATAGACATGTGTGGACCTTTCTTGGTTGCTTCATCAATAAAACACAGGTATTATGTTATATTTGTTGATGAATATTCTCGTAGATGTTGGATCTTCTTCATGCAGAAGAAGAGCGAAACATTATCAAAGTTCTCTGAGTTTAAAGCATTGGTGGAGAAGGATTTGGGGAAGAAAGTGAAAGCTCTACGGAGCGATAATGGTGGTGAATATATCTCGGGCGAATTCAAGGAATTCTGTAGAAAAGAAGGAATTTGAAGAGAACTCATAGCACCTCATAACCCACTATAGAATGGGGTTGCAGAGAGGAAGAACAGAACGATCGTGGGTGCTGCATGACCAGGGCCTATCGATGCACTTGTGGGCAGAAGCATGCAACACTGTGGTTTATGTGCAAAACCATTGTCCTCATAGAGTACTTGGCATGAGTACACCTGAAGAATCTTTTACTAGTAAGAAGCCTAATATTTCTCATTTGAAGATTTTTGGCTCATCTATTTACATTCATGTGACAGAGGACGCTAGGAAGAAGCTAGAGCCGACTGCAGAAGTTGGGATATTTTTGGGGTACATAGAAGCAACCCATAATTATCGTGTGTATTTTCCAGACAGTCGGATGACTGTGGTGCGATGGCATATAAAATTAAATGAGGTGAAAGCCATGAAGTTGTCGCTTGAAAGGGAGCTACACTTGCATGCAGAGGAGGAACTTATTGTTCCCAAAGATGAGCCTCTAGATGTGGATTAGCCACAGGAGGAGATTCATGGAGTGGAGGAGTCCACTCATGCAAAACCAAACATCAGAGAAGGCAGACAGCATACCATAGAAGCTAAGAGACTAAAGCTTGATGCGGCACAGAATGTAGGAGTCCCTACATCACAGCGCAAACAGCTATAGTCACCTGACCGATTTACTGGATACATGGCTCTCATGAGCAAGTGTATCGTGACAAAGCCATCTTCTTTTGAAGAAGCAGTGCAGGAGCCCACATGGGTAGATGCCATGGTGGATGAGTATGACTCCATTGTTAGAAACAATGCTTGGGAGATTGTTCCAAGGCCGGTGGGAAAATCAGTTGTAGGATCAAGATGGATCTACAAGGTAAAGCAAGCTGTTGATGGGAACGTCGAGAAGTATAAGGAAATATTTGTTGCCCAGGGATTCTCACAGATCGAGGGGATTGATTATGAAGAAACCTTTGCACCTGTTGCACGGTATTATTCCATAAGGACAATCCTTGCTCTCTCAGCGTAGATGCATTGGCACATTCATCAGATGGATGTGAAGACTGTGTTCCTTAATGGGATCATTTAGGAAGAGGTGTACATTGAGCAACCTGAAGGATTTGAGATCTTCAGTAGCGAGTCACATGTGTGTAGGCTCAAAAGAGCGCTGTATGGGCTGAAGCAAGCACCTCGTGCTTGGAACACATGGATCGAAAACTATTTCACTGGACTTGCCTTCACCAAGAGTGAGGCGGATGCAAACCTGTACCAAATTGTGGTGGAGGGTAAGCTTTTAACCATTTTTCTTTATGTTGATGATTTAATACTAATGGGTGATGAGCAGTTAATACACTCATGCAAGGTAGATCTTGCAAAGGAGTTTGAGACGAAGGATTTGGGCCTCCTTCATTATTTCCTTGGATTGGAAATATAGTAGTGGGAAGGTGAACTGTTTGTGTCTCAAGGCAAGTATGCCCGGGAGATACTGGAGAAGTTTCACATGCAAGGTTGCAAGCCTATTGAAACTCCTCTTCTAGGAAATTGGAGGAAAGAGGATGCTACATCGACAGAGGTACTGTATGCCACTGTTTATCAACAGTTGGTGGGTTCACTCATGTATTTAGTTAATACAAGACTGAACATATGCTATGCGGTGAACCAAATTTCACAAGCTATGGTTAAGCCAACCAAGCTCTTTTGGAAGGCAGGCAAGCATGTCCCGAGGAATCTCAGGGGCACATCTGAGTATGGCTTATGGTACAAATAGACATATGAGGTGAAGTTGCTTGGCTTCACGGATGCAGATTGGGCAGGTAGCCCAATGGACAAAAAGAGAACATGAGGAGGGATTTTCAGTATTGGATCTACAACATTTTCTTGGTACAACAGGAAACAAAGATCCATGGCACTAAGTTCAGCTGAAGCAAAATGCATGGCAACAAGTCAAGCTACATGTGAGGCTATCTGGATGAGGAAGATCCTGGTCAGTTTGTTCGGTTCACATTTAGATCCTACAATGATACATTGTGATAATCAGAGTTGCATTAAACTCTCGATTAATCCTGTGTTTCATGATAGATCTAAACATATTGATATCTGGTATCATCATATCAACTATTGTGTGTAGCGGAAGATCATGTCGCTTCAATAAATTCTTACGGAAGATCATGATGCATCCATCCTGACGAAGGCGCTCAACAGGAGAAAATTTGAATACCATAGAGGTAGGATCAGGGTGAAGGATAATCCCTATCTTTTTGAGAGGGAGTGTTTAGATTCAACAAGATGATGAGCTTAGTGAAAATTAGTCACCTTCACTAAGTGGGCCTGCAGGCTATTTTTAGGTGTAAGTCTATTTTTAGACTATGTCTCTTTTTAGACATGATGATCATATTTCAGAAGTTGCAGGATGCTATTTGTGGATGGTTGGTCAAGTTGGAAAAATAGATGAAATTCTATTTTTAGAAAATTTGGCGAAGTCTATTTATAGATCGTCTATCTAAAAATAGAAGTGTCGATTATTATTAGCCCTTAATCAGACTCTAAATATCAAATTATTATCTTGGAGCACTTAATTTTAGTATACATATTTGTCAAATCAGTGGGCTGAAGGAATTACACAATTCCTAGGGTTTACTGGTGGTTCATGCATGGAGGACTCAGTTAGAACTAAAGTGGAAAAGTTATGACAGAGTTGGAAGAGTAATTCATGGAGTTGTTATTCAGTTTAACTCAGTTAATGGAGTTAAACTCAATTGAGCTAGTTGTATCTAGTTTAATTGAATGATACACTAGTGAGAGTGGAGTGAATTAATTAGTTAATTAATTCACAAATAATAACTCATTAATCAACTGAACTAATACAACAGTTAACTACAGTGCATGTCAGTTCCGGTGGAGACCTAGTGGAGAGATAGGTGAAAGGGTAAGATGGACTATCCATTGTGACTATAGTGATGCATTGATTGCATCAACCACACATTGGAGTTGCCAATGAGGATTGCGCAGTCAAGGCAAGGTAGATTCAAATTCATTCATGGGTCTTCTTCAACAGGGATTGCGCAGTGGAGGTAGGCTATCAGGTGGCAAGAAATCAGTGCATGGATTTGCAGGTTTCTTCTGATTAGTGTGTGATGATTGATTGTACTGAGAGATTGATGTACTAAGCCTTGTATGAGATTGTTACATGATATCCATGATACTTAATATAAGATAGTTGGGGTTTTTAGCTTTAGGATTTCCCGTTAAACAACTGTGTTATGTGCAATTTTTTTTATTGCTTCATGTGTTTGAAACTGATTTTAAATTTCCGAAAAAGATTAATAGTGGAAGGATTCTGTATTTAGAAAGAAGACAAATATTGTTAGATCAGGAAAATATGGATATATACATGCATCTTGTATATAATTTCTATAGTGTGGGACAAATCCCAAGATCTAGTTTCAGGGACATGATAAATAAAAGTCAATCCACATTAACCTTTCATTACCTAATACAATCATGTTTGATATCATCCATAAATTTAATGTGTTACTTTGTTTTAAGTTTGGCGGGGGGGGGGGGGGGACATTATCAACAAGCCCATGAGTACTGTACAGTAGTTCGTTGATAGTGGAGTGCAACCACAACATGGTGCTCCTAAAAACGGGGTGTAGTTCAATGATATTACTACAAATGAGCTCCACAGCGGTAATATGGTTGTATATTAATCATATACTTAATAATTTTTCACTTCTATTTTTTTACTTATTCATTTATGATTGTGTAGTTATAAATTTTGTGCTTTCAATGGCAGAGCGTGTCATACATGAGGATCCTCTACTAGAAGAAGAGCACATGGCAACCATTCCAATAGTGACAACTAGTGCACCAAGTAAAAAATTACATTGCAAAGGTTATTTTATTATTAATGAATTAATTTAGTGATATTGAATTTGGATGAGTTATTTGAATGATATATTGCATACTTTTTGTACTTATGTTGGAGTTCTTCTAATCCACCTAGGATTCAACCATTCCTTCATTAATTGGGTTCTGAACTAAATCGAAACTACTTCTTTTGCACTACTAATAAATGAGATATCCTCACCTTTTCTTCATTTAGAAATAGGATTGCAATTAAAAACATTTAATTGAAAATGATGTATTAATTATAACCTTTCTTGTTTAAACTCCAAAGCATGTAGAGGATGAAGCTAGACAAGAAGAGGAACATATGGCCGCATCTAAACCTACTATACTTTCCTCCGCTACTCAAGAAGGTAAAGAACACTCTAATGCTATTTATATTAATGAAATACTTGTAATAATGCTGACAAAACATATCAATTTAACATTCTTTCTTGTTTCACTTGATGATTCACCCCTCTTAAAGCAACCTCGATGTCACGAGTACACGACTAGGTCATCAAGAAGACTTGCAGAGGCCATAACAACTGAAGGGGAAGAAGGAACTAATGACATCATTTCTCAATACATTTCAAAAATAAATAGAATGAAAAAGAAATGATTGTACTAGTTATATAATTAGAAACATCATGTACCATATTATGAAAACATATTTGTTATGACAAAATTTATTGAGATGAAGTATTTCATGTTTATAATTAATGAATGAATGGTATATGTTAACGAATGATCACTATATGTTTCTTTATGTAGAAAAATACTTATGTTTCTTTATGAATTTTTTGTTTTTCTAGTTTTCATGCATGGATTTTAATGTGATGCTTTCAACTATTTTCTAGTAGATAAACTGAGTACTGGGGAATTGAGAGTTATGTGAGGGGGCAGGGAAGGGCCATAAGAGATTCAACCTTAACATTGTTGGCCCTATTCAGAAGAGAATAAAATATGATTTGGATAATATTGAAACAAACCTCACTTACTCCAATAGAGCAACAAAAAATTTAATGTTGACTTCGTTGTTGCTCTGTCAAATTGAGGGAAATTTTCTCCAAGATTAGACTACTCCAATAAATTATTCTTGAAACCAAGAGGAGCTCATTTAGGTATTCACGCACTCAATTATTTTTAATTATTATTTAGTCCTTAAAAAGTTTGTTATTTTATTTTATATTATTTTGTTGATTCTTTAAGTGCTAGTTAAATTAGTAGAACAACCACTGAAGGAGATCTCAAGATGTACTTCCACCTATGGAAACTAGGCTTTCTCTAGAGAGGCAAATTGAGGCAACATCATTAATGGATTCTATTATGAGTCTTGTTTGTTTAGTAGAGGCACATGTAATTTACTATTTTGATTTTATATTATATGAATTAGAAATTTCTTAGATACAATTTCTTAATTTTCTTACGTTTAATCACTAGGGAAATATCTCTTAAAACTCATTTTTCTTAATGGTTATCATAATTGTAAAAAGAAACTAGAATGATGAGTAACCAAAAAACCAATTTCATAGATAATAAAGTCACCCCTACCATATGAAAGAACAACCCATAGCCTCTTGAAACTTGAAAGCCAACTTAGTAGCAATTTCAGGATCACACCAGGCAATTATTGTATATGAAAAGGGCATATGACAATTTAAAAAAAATTTGTATGTTTTGAATTAGCAGATATTAGTTAAGTCAAATCATAACAAGAGACTAATAAAATCAATACCTTAGTCTTATATATATATCATCCACAAAGATGCAATGAATAAGGATATTTTCATTATCCACTTCATCTATTACTACTAGACCAACTGCCTTAGGAAAAATAGTTAAAAATATATCAACCAAGGTTGATTAAAAGAGCTATCTTAAGATTACCAAGCCAAAAAAGACTCAAACTACACAAAAATTTAATATAGTAGAAGCAAACATAGTTTCTTAAAGTTAATCATGAAATAGTTGAAAGAATGCAAACTTTGAATTTCCAAGTCAACGTCGGATAAATGTATGTATTTAAATGCACCTTAGTACCTTAACATAGATCCACTCAAAAACCAACCCTCGCATCTCTTCTCTTGATTCAAATTATGAAGAAAACACTACCTTAAGATATGTACAAGCACCAATAGGAAGGTTTCACAAACACACTAAGAATTTCCTAAATGTATAATAACAATACCAAAGGAAACCAATATCCACCAAAAACTACCCCACAGGGAGATCTGCTCGAGAAATCGCCTAGACAACATGATAATAATAATTAATAAAGTGAAGTGGTTAAATGTAAAGTTGAGAAATAATTTTTTAAGGTCAATATTCTTAACGCTTTTGCACTAGAATACTACGAAACAAATTTGTACCCACCTATTCGAGGAGAACTGGCCTTTCTCAAAGTTGTTGACCCTACCATAATCGTTCATGACACTAAGGGTATTTAGGAGAAACTCAAGCACCAAAAACCTATGTTTATCTATTCTATCCTTACGAAATAAGCCAGTTACAGTCGGCAAGCCACTAAAAGTTATTGTCTATTCATATATGGTTTTCAACCTAAGAAATATATGTACATTCCAACCATTGTTACAAACATCCTCTCACCAAAAGAATCCGAGGAAGAAGAGTAACCGTTCAACTCATACTCAACCAAAAAATCTTCTAATAAAAGCTAAATAGAATGGATTTTTTTGTTTCTTCTATAAATGATCCCACCAAGTTTTTCAATGGGATTGCTAGTTAGTATAACCGACCTTTGAAAAACTCAGTTGGTACTCATGGATCAAAATTTGATCAACTTGTAATCATGTGTAGAGCTTATAAGTGGGTCAACTTAGATTTTTTTACATGCCACATTGAGACTAAATTTCAAGATAGATTCATATTTTTGTAGCACTGGTACGATGAATCATATTCACCTAATCAAGATAAAGTGCGTGCCTAAGGAAAATGTATTTGATGTGCTCTTAAATTTACTCCAGGTCATATACATGTTTATCTAGTAAAAATGAAAGCCCATTTTATTAAGGATGTTGTCCCACATGAAAATAATGTCAAAGATTTCTTGGATGATCTTCAATGTGGTCAAATCATTGATTATTATTTTGTAATGGTAGCACACTGAAAATTCCAATGAATTTGAATTGCCAAAAATCAAAAGATCTTTGCAAATAGTATCAAGAAAATGAAAAAATTTATCCTCATCAGTCCATCTAGTATGAATTTTGATAGATCTTCATACTTTAGTGTGTTGATAGCCTATTTCTTAAACATAACTATTTGGTCATGTTGATATTTTTGGCTAATTTATTTCATTCCCTCAATTAATGGTTTACTTTCCATAATATGGATTAAAGGTTGTATATTTGTTTGTAATTGTTTGAATCCAAATGTTTGATTCTTGAATGATTAATCATTGATGTACTATGGATTTCATTCCTATCTTCATTTATGTACAAATATGCATGTTTTCATATATATCGCAATAAATTTGATTATTTGCATGCTTTTTTGTATATAAATTCAATATGTGTGTGTATTAATATATTATGGATGCCATTTCTATCTTCATTGATGTACAAATATGCATGCTCACACAAATGATTCCCTTGTGATGCTTGACTCCTCGGTTTTTTGTGGAAAACGACACTCTCAACGCTCCTTCAATCCACTCTATGTTATAGCAACCTTGCACCAACCCCTTGTTTTATGCCTTTAACAATGGCATTGTTGAGTTCTTTCTGAGTTTTTCATTCCTCGAAGAATGTACTTTTCACCTGTTTGGTTTTGACCATATTGTTTACATCCTTTGTTCCTTACTGCCTACCTCATATATTTGATATTTTTTCTAGTGTTTATACTTCTTGGGTGATCTCACCTTCTTCATGGTGGGGGGAGGGGGGAGGGATTTTTCATTTCAAAGTTTCTTCTCATATAATTTTTTTTTCAATTCCATCGGGGGGTTAATAGAGAGAGAGAGAGAGAGAGAGAGAGAGAGAGAGAGAGAGAGAGAAAAGGAAAATGTGATTTCAAACTATACATTGCATCAAAATCTACATAAAATACCTTTAGATAATGTGTGGGAGTCAGGATTATATAGAACCCACTTAATGATACTATGGTTTCTCGATGTTATGGGCATTAAAAAGGTGATTTTGTTAAACATTTTAAGTCATGAAATGCAATATAATATTCAATGTTAAAAATATGTTTTCATGGAATTATTATTTGTATTTTGACAGAGCATATAATGAAAATTATTGTATTGCAGTAGGACATGGAATCTTCAAGCTAAATTCTACGTGTTTACCTATCCAAGAATTATGGAAATGATTACCTTTCTATTCTAATTTACTGATATGCCTTTTATGAATCTATAATATTGAAAAGTACATTGTTTGAGAAAATTCTTAAATACATGGATGAAAGAAAATACAATGTCTCGGTGACATGTGAGACTTTATCTATATCATTCTAGGACTATTCATTGAATATGCTCAAGAGTCCCTTTAAACTCGATATAAAATATAGAGGTGAGGAAATTGTCATTGTTGATATTTGTATTCTCTTTATGATTTCCTTTTATTTTAGTATAATGTAAGTTTTCCAAATGAAGTGAAGGAGCATGCATTATTTGTGGACTTGGCTCCACTTTTGCATCAGTTGGCGGTAGAATTTATCAACAAAAAAGTATAGCTTTTTCTATCTAGACTCAAGGAGGCGAGTCATGTGAAACATACATAGATTGGAACTTCTAAATTATTATTTTTTTTTGGTAAGTTGAGCTATTCTATTAATTTCGAAAACATAAAATTACATATGCTACAGGATGGGTTGGTAAGCTGCACTTAACCAATCCCAACCTTTGTTACATTGT
Organism: Pinus albicaulis; assembly: GCA_034641835.2. Lineage (NCBI taxonomy): Eukaryota > Viridiplantae > Streptophyta > Pinopsida > Pinales > Pinaceae > Pinus > Pinus albicaulis. The sequence goes on from CM076569.1 coordinate 551,615,541, forward strand.
TTTTGGGCTGCCTTGGGGGAGGAAACCAACCTAGAAAAAACTTAGAAATGAGCAGTAAATTATGCGTAGTAGCTCTAACGCATCTAAAAACCAGAAAGTAAATGATAATAGAAAAGCCCTGAGGGCACACATGACAGAAAATAGAGGAAAATTGTACAGCTGCGTAGACATTATTCATCATCTTCATCACTACTATTGGGGTTCTCCTCTTCAATGGAACAGGTTGGAGCTTGCGCAGTAGCAACTTCCACATCGGCAATAGTGCACTTGGGGATGCTTGCAGGAACCCTCGTCCAAATTTCCATCGGAGTTCATGATCCAGATGTCTATGTCCTCATCATCCTTTGTTGGAGTAGTCAGGGGGACATGAGTGTGATGCAAAGAGTGCGTTCTGGGAGAGGATGTGGACCTCCTTGAACCACGACCACCTTTCTGTGTGGCTTACCTGGAGGATTCTGCGTGCTGCTCGGGATTAGGTTTATGGCTCACAAAAGTGTTGGGCGAGGAGCCATCAATCGACTCGAGGCAACTATCCTCTCCGCGATGATAACGACCCAGGATAACCCCTCTCCGGCCTCCTCGAATAGTGCATTGGTGCAGTCTGGGAGCCATTGTGCACCTGGGATGGGGTGAGAAAGTCAAGAGAAATAGAGGCACACAAGGCCAAGGAAGGGAGGCAGGAGTAACTTGGGGCTGAAGGGGCTGCAATTTCTGGGGGGCAAGTTCACAGGATGGAGAGAAAAAATCAGAAGGAGTCTGCGCAGCTCCACTCTGAGACAAAGGCTTCGTAGCTGATTGAAATCGGTGAGAAGCCAGAGTAGAGTGAGGAGAGTGAAAGGAAAAGGTGACAGGATGAGTGAGGAAAGGTGTCGATGTCTAGGAGTTATATAGGGGCGAGGATGAGATTTGTGAGGATGGAAATGTGTGGCCTTCACACAGATCTGTGTGTTAAACTTGAGCACCTGAGTGGGTGCAGGGAAGGAGGTATGGCAGCGATGATGGTTAGTCATGATGGACATTAATGGTGATAGGAGCGAGGTGATGTTCAGGGCCAAGTGACGCAGTACCCGTCCTCTCGTCTGGTTCTACGAGGGTCGTGCGAGGAGCTAATGGTAATTGGATCCACAGCAGGTGAAGTTTTACGTTGGAGATATCCGTTGTTCGGGTGGGGTGAGATGTGATTGCCACTCGTGTCTAGACTATCACCTGCATCCGAGGGGGCAATTCTAAATTATTAATCACATTCAGATACTTGTTTAATTTGCTAACAAATTTCCTATTTTTAGGTTTTAGTTCTTTTTCAATGTGTATGCATTTGATTTATTGAGTTTCATATATGGTGATCTAGTGATGGAAATGAAAATGTTTATTGTGCTACTTCTTGATCCTATTGCAGGCTCTAGATCAAGCTAATGGATTTCATAGCACTCACAGGAAACAAAAATCCGAAATGGAAAGCCTTGTTGTAGATCATGTTTGAATACATACTATTTGACATTGTTAAATTGTTATTTTAACATGTAGTTTTGGGAATGTTAGTTTTAGTATTTGCATCCTACCATCAATGATCAAAATCCTCTTTTCATATCATTTTAGGAGTCCCACTCAGAATTCTTTTATCATTCCATTAGGTCATGCAAAAAATTAGTCACTAATGGTAGCCCTAGTCCAAAAACATCACTCTTCCACAAATTTGATTACTTGTTGGCGTAGTTTCATACCTTGCTAATTTTACACCATTCATAAAGTCAGTGTCATCATGTCATCATATCAGTCATGTCATCTTGATCTTCAGTACTTCAAGGTCTTATTAGGTCTTTTAGGGTTTTGTTTTCAAGCTTTCACTAGGTCATTAGGGTAAATACATTAGGTGCAAAGTTTTGATGACATGTAATGAATCAGTTTGCAAAAAGTGAGGGATGAATCAGTTTGACCTCCCTACACTCTAGGTATTTAGCTTATTTTTTGGTGTAACACCTCCTCAACTTAGGAATTCGACCCTTAAGGTTGGGAGAGGTTGTTTGAGGTCTATATCATGTACTTTTTGACTCATTTCACAGGTTGGATGTTGTTGCATTGATCAGAGACTCTAGTGTAATCAGTATTTGGGAGGAAATTAATGAAAATGTTGCAGCTATTTCTTTGGGATACCTGTGGTATGGAAATTTAGCATTGTTCCTCTTATGTCTAATTATGTATGAATGTTTTGTTTCATGATCCATTTCATTTCTATGATATGATGGTTTTCAAGTTGATAAACAAAGTACATCTCTCATGCTCTGTTTTGGGAAAACCTTGATAGTTTGTTCATCTTCTTAAGTTTAGAAAGAATTCATGCTTAGTCTTGATCTTTCTAGCTCCTCGCCTATTTGATCCATCTCACCCTGAAACCCTAAAGTGTTAAGTTTTCTACCTACCTTGCCCCATTGAATCTCCGCAACACTAATCTTATTTGCCCTGACCTAGCCTCTTTGACCTAATTCACCTATCCAAAAATCCCAAATCAAACAAACAAACCCCTGTACTTATACCTAGCCTAGAACCCTAATTCATCCAGCCCTCTTGGCTGTGATTTTATGGAGATATCCCTCTCCATTTGGTAGGGCTAGCTACCAAGCTAAAATATTGGTCTGTGGTTACCTCTATTTGCAATCTTTCTCATCCTTAAAGATCTGGCGAAGTGATAACATACTAGCATCGTTGTCGGGGAATGAAAGATTTATTTTCCCTGGGTGTACGACAAGAAACATTGGAATTTGATCCTTTGGATGATAGGGTTAAGTTTCAGAAAAAGGTTGATTTGATAATTGCAATGCCAATATTGTAGAGTTGGCTTCGAGAATCTATGCCAGAGCAAATCCCGATCTTAATCCAGCTGATCCAGTCGAAGATCCGGAGAAGATTTTCCAGAGGCATAGATATCAAACTACTAAGATTCAATCATGACCAATTCCATTGGTAAGATCTACTTCGCTACCTACTATACTACTATCTCTTGAAGATATACCATATGATTTGAAATTTGAATGGTCATTGTTTAGATCTAAGTCTGAAACCTCTTTATCTGAAATATTCTTCGATCCTTTAAGACTCTATGAGGTCAAGTAATTATCAGAATTAGATCTTAGTCCTATGAAAGATTGGTTTTTTGAAGATATTAAACCAAAATCAGACCTTGACATCAAATACTGGATCCAATTCTACCATCAAGAGGAAATACATGTCTCGACTCAGCCTCAACCTCAATCAATTGTAGTTTTTTCATATGCACCTTTGACCTCATCATTCATACGTACTACTTTAGTACCTACAACTGTTGTTCCACTACCTATTCAACCAATCCCTCCTATTGTCAATTGAGCACTTCACTCAACAAGAATCATGGCAATATTTGCCCCACTTGTTGAGCCTCAAGATTGTGCTTTCTTTCATCTTACTTTACCTCATTTTCCTTTGTCCATTGTTATACCAGACCCAATTGATCAATGAAATTAGTTAATATTACTTTTAGAATGATTAACATGGCTAACTTGCTAAGTTTTGTGATTTTTGTCATTGTAATTCATTTTGACCGGAACTAGCTGCAGAATGCAGACATTCCGTAGCTAACCGGAAATTCTGCAGTTGTCTTCACGTTCAGGCATGTTCCAGGTTTCCTCTCAAGAAAAACCACATACGGGTATATTCCACGTCATGTCCACATTGTTCGTTTCTCACCATGAAAGAAAAACCGAATTCTGGATATGGTTTTGGTACGTGGGAACTCATTTAAGGAAGCAGATTTCTAATAGGACTGTCTTAGTCCAGATGTCCTTTTCCTTTTTATGCTGCCACTTTAAGAGTCCTAGTATGATTTCGATAAGGAAAGACAATGATCCCCGAATTGTTGCAAGTCTTTTTATGTAAATTTGTTATAAAAATACTTGGGAAACTGAGAGATAGGCTAGATTTTGCTCTAGATTTTATGCTATATTTCTGAAGACGCGGATTACTCTGTTCAAGTTATTTCTCCTTTAATGAAGAAGACATCATTGTTTTGAAAGCATTGATTTGATTTGGAGTTAGATTCTGTCTGGTGGTAGAGGGCCCCTGCCTCCTGCACGGCTTTACTTTCGTAATTTAGATAAGTATCTTAGTTGTTTTTACGTTTTTGAAGTTTGAATTCGTAGTTGTTTTCATTAGCCACTATAGTTATACTTGTTCTAAGAACTCTTCCAAAAGAAGAAACTCTTCCAAAAGATCATGATAATGAATGAGAAATGGCTATAGTGTTGTAGGATTTAATTGTAATTTCTTTTGTTCACTATCACAGTTGAACTTAGACTAAGAAAACTCTTCCAAAAAATCCTTATGATGTCTAAGACATGTCTGTGATACTGAATGTTTCAGTTGTTTGTTTATACTAAGTAACATGGTTGATCTTGCTCTTAAAACGCTTTTCCAAAATATCATAATGATGGGTAGGAGATAGTTGTGACATCTTAGTTTTTAAATTGCTTTCAGTCTTTATGTTTGCATTTGCACTGAATTGTACAGTCAATATTGTTCTAAGAAGCTCTTCCAAAATACCAATCATGATGGACAAAACAGACTGTATAATCCCATAGATTAATGCATGATAACCTAGTTAGGATACTCCGGAGTCAAATTGCATTTAACTCATGCTCTGTTATTTTGTTTTAAGTTTTATAATGGCTTGTTAGTTCAACACTGTTTTAGACTAGTGACATCTTAAGTTCAGTTTTAGCTTAACTCATTGCATTTTCACTCCACATTCAGTTGTCATCCATTGCATATTAGATTACATCAGTTGTTAAACTTAACAAAACGGCCTTCATTATTTACAAAACCTCTTCTTGTTCCAAATCTATAATTGATTCATAACCATATGAACATAAGACATTATCATTTCAAGGCCTGAAGTACTTTTGCAACTTCCTTTATCATCTCACAAACAAACTTTTCCTCAAAATATTATTCTAAAAATCTATAACCTTTAAGTGAAGTGTAGTGGTATCAAACTAAGTTGCAGAATAGGTTTAGGAACTAGTCTTGGAGTAGAGATCTTATGTTGATACCAATATTTTCCTCCAAATATGTTTTAACAAATCTTTAAACATGGATAAAATGTTGCATCATTATAAGCTGGTTGTTTGATTGTTTAGTTAGGAGAATTTGTATACTTAGCTGACCATTTCTCAAAGCTCTCCCAAAATACCTTTGATGAAAGAATTGGACAAGTTAAGTTTATGTTTTGATTCATTTCCGTAAAGTCATTATCAAGCTTGGTATTCTTCTTTGTCATAGTTTAGGTTTGATTCTGTTTCAGTATTTGCCTTTGCATTTGTCATTTTTCATCAACCAATTAGGCTTCACTCTGTTTTTAATCAGTAGCTTCTTTCCACTAGCTTTCTAGTCATTTTCCTTATGAACATAAAACCACCAAAATACTAAAAACATCATAAATCATCACAAAGGACCAAAAACATCATAAAACACTAAACACAACGCATTAAGAGACAAAAACCTAGGCACATACAGTGCACTTCACTTCAGCAGTTTACCAACCCTGGTTGAGAATTAAATGAACTCAATTTAGGAGACTAGGTTGAGACCAAACATTTTGGCACCGTTGCCGGGGAAGTGAAAACTAGGTAACCTTTGTTTCTTAGCATCCAAAAACAATTATATGCGTAGAGAGAGAGAGATTCAAGGGGAAGATTCATAATCAGTAGAAGTAGAAGTTTGATTCCTAGAACACCACTTGTTTCACCTAGATCCAGAGCTAGTACACCTTCAACTCAGACCCACATTCCATCCTTTACTGATCCTGGACTTCCAGAAGATCTAAGGACAACTATTCCATTAGAGAAACCTTCCACTTCATCCACTGAACCTGCCATAGAAGAAGATTTAAAAACTCTTGTTAGGGACACAAACCTTTCCACTTCCACAAGAGAGTCAACCATGGCAGAAGGAGGAGGAGGAGGAGTCTTTAATGGAGAACACACACTATTTGGAGGTAGAGGTAGAGGTAGAGGAGAAGGAGGTAGAGGTGCAGATGGAGGAAGAGGTAGAAGAGAAATAGGAAGCTCTTTTGGGTTCCCTATAATTGATGAAGAAACCAATACAACCATGAAAAAAATTTCACCCTCTGTCCTTCCAAACTTCTATGGACTTAAAACTGAAGATCCTGAAACCTCCTATTTGAATTTGAAGTTCTGTGTAGAACTTATGACTACTTACAAGATGCTCAAAACTTGAAATTATTTCCTTCAAACTTGAAGTGAGCAGCATTGAAGTGGTTTATGAGTCTGATCAACAGTTCTATTAGGACATGGGAAGACATGAAACAAGCATTTCTAGAGAGGTATTTGGATTATTGTATGCCGGTCAATCATAAGGAAGAAGTGTTTAAGATGTTACAAAAAGAAGATGAAAAATTGGAAGATTTGTCGGAGAGATTTCATTACAACATCAAAAGAGCAAAAATGGAAAACCTAGATCAAGACACCTTAAAAGCTCTTTTGTTGAAAACAATTAGGGATGAATGGTTGGATATCCTTAACATGATGGGAAAAGGGGATATATCACAACTCACATTACCTGAAATATCTGAGTTATGTATCAACCTTTCAAGGGGGAAATCTAAAACTGTCAAAGGTCCAAGAGATCCTGCTCTTGCAAGGGCAAGTAAGTCTGCTTCTGGGACAGTAAGTAGATCAGAAATAGGACATATGCTTGATGATTTTAAATCTAACATCTTAGGGAGTCTTAGTGAACAAATAGACACCCTTAAGATACAAAACAAGCAAAAAGTTGAATCTGATGCCTTGGCAATCTTTTGTCCCAAATGTAGAAAGAAACATGCCTTGAGAGAGTGTCCTTTGGATGTAAAAGTTGTAGAAACCTGTGTTATTTGTTCTGAAAAACATGAGACCAAGAATTGTCCTTCTCTTCTGGGTCTCAAAGCTGTCTTTCAGGAGGAAACTCCTACAGATTCCACAGAGTCTCTCAATTTTGTATCTAGAAGGCCTTGGCAAGGACCTCAGACACAAGGATTCCATGATCAAATGTATAATCAACCTCCACCTTGGAATTCTTGGCAGCAACCTTGGCCTCAATTTCAAAATAAATCTCCAGCTTGGGCATAAGGATCACAAAGTCCCTATGGAAGATACTCCCCATACTATCAGTATCCACCATCCTATCCACCATACCCACATTTTTATCCTCAAAATCCTCAACAAAATTTTCCTCAAAATCTTCAACAAAATTTTCAACAAAATCCTCAACAACATCATCAGAACATACCACATCAAAATCAACCACTTTAATTACCATTCCCTCAAAAATAAAATCAATTGCCTACTAAACCCATACCAAACCCTAATAATAAAAATCCTCAGAACACATACATGATAGAAGGCCAATAGTTTCCAACTTATTTAATTACTCCTTTAGACCTTAGTGATGTTCAACTTAGGTCTGGAAGAATACTTGAAAAGAGGAAACCTTCTGTGATCATACAAGAACAAGATAACTCTGAGGAAGACTCTCTACGGGTGAATAAAAGTCTTGAGGGAGACACATCTTTTCAAGACCCAAACACTGAAAAATTAAAGCAAAAGGATCCAATAAGTTCAACTCCTGTATTAGAGCAACCATCCACATCTACTTCTATACCTCCCTTTCCAGAAAGATTACAAATTGATAGAGGTGTAGAAAAACAAATTATGGTGCCTAATTATGATTTCCTAGATGAGCTGAGAAATGTTTGAATTAAAATTCCATTATTACAAGCCATCAAGGAAATTCCAATTTTAGCCAAAACAATAAAGGAGTTGAGTATGAAGAAAAAAAGAAAAAGAATAAGAGAAACAAAGAAAATTCAACTGGCAGGACAAATAGCAGACATTATGATGGGCAAGATTTCTATTCCAAAGTATCTTGACCCAGGAAATTCAGTTGTCAAAATTCACATCAATGGAATTGAAATCCAAAACACACTCATTGATTTAGGAGCAGCAATCAATATTATGAGTAGACAAATCATGGATAAGCTGAAACTTCCTAATCTTCTCTTTACACCCACACTATTACAATTAGCAGACAGATCTATGATCAAACCAGATGGGGTAATAGAAGACATTCCAGTGTCCCTAGATTCTTGGGAGTACCCTGTGGATTTCATGATCCTAACTCTTAAGAATAATCTAGGAGGACATCCTGTTATATTAGGAAGACCTTGGTTGGCTACAGCTGATGCTTTTATTAGTTGTAGATCCGGTGATATGTACATCTCTGATGGTAGTTCAACTAAGAAATTCAATTTATATCCTCTAGCTAGGACAATTACAGATCTAGATGACACTCAATGGATAGAGGATGAAGAAGATTTACAACCTCTCTTCACAATTTCAGAAATTAGTGAAGATAATCAAATTCTGAATACTCTAGAAAACTTTGAATCCTCTTCAGAACACAAACATGAATCATTTCAAGAGGGATCCAATATTGAGTTTTTGTCATCAAGGCGTCTCTTCATTCTATGGATAAATTTGGCAGCTCTACAAGTGAGATCTTTCCAGGAAAAACTTTGAACATAAATAAGAACCTAGAGAAATCTCAACAAGAAAAGTTAGTCAAAGTATTACAGAGACACTCTTCTGCATATGCATGGGAGTACACTGACATGAAAGGGATAAGCCCCAAGACTTGCACTCATCACATATATATAGAGGAAAATTGCAAACCAATCAGACAACCTCAAAGACGGATGAATCCAAATCTTAGGGAAATTGTTAAAGAAGAATTGCAAAAATTGTTAAATGTCAACTTCATCTATCCCATTTCAGATAGTCAGTGGGTTTCTCCTTTGGTAATTGTGCCAAAGAAAAATGGTAAATGGAGGGTATGTTTTGACTACTGGGAACTAAATAAAGCTACTCTTAAAGACCATTTTACCTTACCTTTCATAGATCAAGTGTTAGATACATTAGCTGGCAAAAAGTACTTCTCATTCCTAGATGGGTTTAGTGGTTACAACCAAATCCAAGTAGCACTTGAAGATCAAGACAAAACCACATTTACCTGTCCTTGGGGTACCTATGCTTACCGAGTATTGACATTTGGATTATGCAATGCACCTGCAACATTCCAAAGGGCAGTATTAGGAATTTTTTCAGATCTAATACATGATTGTGTAGAGGTATACATGGATGATTTCACAGTTTATGGAAACACATTTGAAGAAACTTTAGAAAACTTGGAAAAAGTCTTAAAGAGATGTCAAGAAGCAAACCTTTCACTTAGTCATGAAAAATGTTTTATGATGTTTACTGAAGGTATTGTTTTAGGGCATCACATTTCAGGGGATGGGATTAGATTTGATGAGTCAAAAGTTGAATTCATCTCTAACTTATCTATTCCAAGTTGTCAAAGAGATGTTAGAAGTTTTCTAGGATTTACAGGATATTATCGGAGATTTATAGAAAACTTCACCAAGATAGCATCTCCACTCTTCAAATTACTTACCAAAGATTGTGAATTCAAATGGACTTTTGATTGCCAGTTAGCCTTTGAAACCCTGAAAACCAAAATTTCTGAAGCACCTATATTAAGGGGAACTAACTGGAAGTTACCTTTTCATATCTCAACAGATGCTTCCGATACAGCTCTAGGAGAAGTATTGGGACAAAAAGATTTGATTCCTTATGCCATCTATTATACCAGTAAGAATTTGACTCATGCAGAGTTAAACTATACTGTAACTGAAAAAGAGTTTTTAGCTGTTGTTCATGCCATAAACAAATTCAGACACTATATAACAGGTTATGAAACTTTTGTTCACACTGATCATTCTGCAATTAGATACTTAATGAACAAATCAATTACTAATGGCAGAGTCATAAGATGGTTATTGCTCTTACGAGAATTCAACATTACCATTCTAGATAGGCCTGGAAAACAAAACACAGTAGTTGATTTCCTATCTAGACTCCAAAATATCAAAGATGACACTCCAGTTGAAGATCAATTTCCTGATGAATATCTTTTTGCAATTTCTACTCAAACTCCATGGTTTGCTGATATTTCCAATTATTTAGTTTCAGGGAAATTTCCTTCAATAATGAATGCAAGGGATAAAATAAAAATAATTTATGATAGTGCAAAATATTCATGGGTTGCTAATGAGTTGTACAAGACAGGTCCAGATTTGATCATTAGAAGGTGTGTTCGTGAAGATGAGATGCTTGAGATTCTCAAAGCATGTCATGATGAACCTTGTGGCGGACACTTTGCTGATAAGAGGACAGCCTATAAGATTCTTAATTTAGGATATTATTGGCCATCCTTGTTTAAAGATGCTAAAGAGTATGTCAAAAGGTGTGACAGTTTCCAAAGGGTAGGGAAACCTTCTCCTTGAGGTGAGATGCCATTACAACCTCAGGTACATATTGAACCTTTTGAAAAATGGGCTTTGGATTTTGTAGGACCTATTAGTCCTCCATCAAGACAAAAGAGATATATATTAGTTTGCACTGATTATGTTACCAAATGGGTAGAAGCCAAGCCATTACTTGTTGCTAATGAAGCATATGTAGTTACTTTTCTTTTTGAGGATATTTTTACTCGTTTTGGTGTCCCAAGGGAAATTGTTACAGATCAAGGAGCTCAATTTACATCGAGGCTAGTGGAGCAAATGATGGAGAAGTACAAAATCAGACATAGAACATCTACTCCTTATCATCCACAAGCAAATGGTCAAGTGGAATCCACTAATAAGGTCATTGAAGGAATCCTAACAAAGATTGTTCATTTACATAGAAGAGATTGGGTAGATAGGCTTCCTGAAGCCTTGTGGGCCTATAGAACTACATGGAGAAACACAACATGCCATACTCCTTATGAACTTGTTTATGGAAAGCAAGTTTTGTTTCCCATAGAGTTCCAGATTCAAACTTTCAAAATGGCAGTTCAGCTAGGACTTGATTTAACAGAGGCACAAAAGCATAGACTGGAGCAGATTAATGAATTGGATGAGATCAGACAAGATGCAGTTCAGAAAACAAGTCAAGTCCAACAGCAAAGGACTAGATGGCATGACAAGTACATCAAAGAGAAGAAATTCAAAGAAGGTGACTGGGCTCTCTTGTTTGATTCAAAATTCAAGGATTTTCAAGGTAAATTTCAAACACATTGGCTTGGGCCATATGAAATTGTTGAAATTTTTGACAATGGAGCAGTAAAAATCAGGACAATAGATGAAGAAGAGGTCAATTTTCTTGTGAATGGTCATATATTGAAGCTGTATCACAAACCAATCTCAAGAGAAGATTTCTTTTGAAAAATAATAATAATAATAATAATAATAATAAAAGTATAAACATGAAAACCAATCATTGATTGGCATGTTTATACAGAAAAGATAGGGTGAAAATCAGAGTCTTTCTGACACTCTAACTTTTCCCATTTTGTTTTTTTTTCAAGCAGCTGTTACAAAATCACAAGTTCAGATTCATTGTACTTATGATCCATCTCATTTCATTTCATTCCATTCACTTATCCATCCATACTCCATTTCATTCATTCATTCATTCTTCACTTCATTCCATATTTCATTCATCTCATTCCATACTTCATTCACCTCATTTCCATGTCAAAATTCAAAGTTTGATGTCTTGCTGCAAATGAATAACACATGTTATGGATTGCAGGGCAGTTACTATGTTCTTCCACTCCATTCCATAAATTGAATCCATTCCATTTCATCATCCACTTAATACATATCATGTCTCATCATCCATCTTCATTCATGCCATATAAAATTTCACTTATATTCCAAACCACTCCATTCCATGATTAAAATACTCTACAGGTACATTCTGCAGCTAAACAGACATTTTGCAGCTGATTAGACTTTCCGCAGCCAGACAGTCATTTCGCAGCTACAAATCTTGAAGGCACTAATCAGCAGACATTTGAATTGCAACAAAATGATCCAGTGTATCCACGAATAAGAAGAATTAAGAAGGATTATGAAGACTCTTCCAAAGGAGAACAAAGAAGACAAAGACCACAAAAATCAAATGAAAAGCAAAGGTAACAAGTTTTGATTATAATGGCATATCATAAAGTTTAGCATAGTTTTAGTTATGAATCATTCGAAAAATTTGTTTTGATTATTTTTATTGATCATGTCCAATATACCCTCTACAAACTTTGGATAAAAATCTCTCATTTCAAATTCTATACCCGACCATCATTTAAGTGGTTAAAAAGGCTGAAGTGTTTGATTTCCTCACGTAACCCAACCAAATCATTCAATGATGATTTTCTTTTCCGTTGTAAAAAAAATCTCCGCAGTCTTTTCACTCATTAATTTGTTTTCTTCACCTCACTTCATTAACTCATTCCGTAACTACCTCCATCACTCCATTCCGTAGCTAGCCCTTCATCATTTCATTCCGCAAACAGAGATATCCCTATCACCGTGAGCAGAGGTATATCAATTTGAAATATCAAACCACTATCACCGTGAGCAGAGATTGAAGCATTATCACCGTGAGCATAGATTGAAGCATTGTCACCGTGAGTAGAGATTGAGGCATTATCACCGTAAATGCAGAGATATATCAGTGTGGAATTTGAAGCATTGTCACCGAGAAACAGAGGTATATCAGTGTGGAATTTGAAGTTATTGTCAATGTCAACCAGAGGTATATTAGTTTGAAGATTGAAGCCATTGTCACTATGAACCAGAAGTATATCAGTTTGAAGGTTGAAGTTATTGTTTCCGTGGGCAGAAAGAGTATTAATCTGAAGATTGAAAAAAGAATTATGGGCCTCATTGTAAGAACTGAACCAGTGGGTACAAAATACCTGGAAGGCTACCCTCAAAGTAGAGAAATGTTGCAACAGGTAGGATGGCTACAATTTCTTGAGAAATTTAGTGGCTTCCACAAAGAAGTCACTAAAACATTTGCAAGGTCATTTAGAGGAGCTGAGGTTAAAGTGGGAGATGTTAAATTCACTGTCACTGAGGTTTTCATTGCAGAAGCAACGGGATTGCTTAGAAATGGAGAGAGATGGTTCAAAAACAGAGAATTCCATAATGAATCATGGAAGCAAATTCTAAAATCACCAGGTATGAATGTCACTGTGTTTAAGAAGGGAATTCCAAGTTCTGCATTGAAAAATAAATGGAGAAATATAATGCTTATTCTGCAAAAATTTATCACATGTGAAGGTAGATATGGCACATTTTATGTTTACCATATTAGACTGATAATGCATTTTCTGGAGGAAGAGTTAAACCTACCCTATTTCTTGCTTCAAAGTTTGAAAAAGATGGCTTCTTGTGTTCAAAGAAGGGTCCAATTCTTAGAAACAACTCTATACCATCATGGCTTGGTTAAGATTTTAATTGAACACCATTTAGCCAAAACAAATGATACTTGGGATAATTTCTTGATAAGAAATCATTTTGAAGAGCCAAAAGAGCCCTCACCTGAACAACAGCCTACAAGGAGAAGCAGAAAATGGAGAGCTTCTAAAATTGAAATTGACAAAACATTCCAGGAAAGTAGTGAGGAAATAATCTCAGAGAAGTTGACTCAAATTAAGAGACAACTTAAGAAATAGAGGGTAATCAGAAAATTTGCCACAGAAAAAGGAGAGGGATCTTCCCAGCCAAGAAGAAGCCATAGAATCAGGGGGAAACTAAGGAAAAATCAGATCAAACAAATAGGGGTGATAAATATAGAAGATGAGGAAACATCTATTGAAGAAGATGTTGAAGAGGATTTTAACGAAGAAACTCTTAAAATTGACCCTGCTCAGCAAGAAGTTTATGACTATGTTGAAACATTGGAAAGGAAAGCTTCAGAGAGTAGAGATAGAACCCCTAGTCTTCCACTGTCCGAAATAGATGTGTTAAGAAGGGATAGGTATGAGCTGGAAATACTTAATAGACACATCAAAAATGAGAATGATATTCTAAAGGAACAAGTCAAACTCAAAACCAATATGAACTCAACCTTATCTCTACAAATGGACAAAGTGGAAAAGGCTAATGAAAAGTTGAAAAAGAGGAACAAGAAGCTAATCATGGCACTTATCAACTTAAGGTTCAAACTTGTCATCAGAAAACCCAGAAGATCTTTAGCTTCCAGGAAAAGAAGAAGGAGAGGATTAGATGTTCTTGCAGAAGCCTCTGAGTTTATGGAATAAGTTGCATGAGGACATGCAAGAAGTCAGCAGTGGGGGTATGTTGAGCCTCAATATTGTGCTTTCTTTCATCTTACTTTACCTCATTTTCCTTTTTCCATTGTTATCCCAGACCCAATTGATCAATGAAATTAGTTAAAATTACTTTTAGAATGATTAACATTGCTAACTTGCTAAGTTTTGTGATTTTTGTCATTGTAATGCATTTTGACCGGAACTAGCTGCAGAATGCAGACATTCCGTAGCTAACCGACAATTCTGCAGCTGTCTTCATGTTCAGGCATGTTCCAAGTGTCCTCTCAAGAAAAACCACATACGGGTATATTCCACGTCATGTCCACATTGTTCGTTGCTCACCATGAAGGAAAAACCAAATTATGGATATGGTTTTGGTACGTGGGAACTCATTTAAGGAAGCAGATTTCTAATAGGACTGTCTTAGTCCAGATGTCCTTTTCCTTTTTACGCTGCCACTTTAAGATTCCTAGTATGATTTCGATAAGGAAAGACAATGATCCCCGAATTGTTGCAAGTCTTGTTATGTAAATTTGTTATAAAAACACTTGGGAAACTGAGAGATAGGCTAGATTTTGCTCTAGATTTTGCTTAGATTTTATGCTATATTTCTGAAGACGCAGATTAATCTGTTCAAGTTATTTCTCCTTTAATGAAGAAGACATCATTGTTTTGAAAGCGTTGATTTGATTTGGAGTTAGATTCCGTCTGGTGGTAGAGGGCCCCTGCCTCCTGCACGGATTTACTTTTGTAATTTAGATAAGTATCTTAGTTGTTTTTACGTTTTTGAAGTTTGAGTTCATAGTTAATTTCATTAGCCACTATAGTTATACTTGTTCTAAGGACTCTTCCAAAAGATCATGATAATGAATGAGAAATGGCTATAGTGTTGTAGGATTTAATGGTAATTTCTTTTGTTCACTATCACAGTTGAACTTATACTAAGAAAACTCTTCCAAAAAATCCTTATGATGTCTAAGGCATGACTGTGATATTGAATGTTTCAGTTGTTTGTTTTCACTAAGTAACGTGGCTGATCTTGCTCTTAAAATGCTCTTCCAAAATATCATAATGATGGGTAGGAGATAGCTGTGACATCTTAGTTTTTAAATTGCTTTCAGTCTTTATGTTTGCATTTGCACTGAATTGTACAGTCAGGATTGTTCTAAGAATCTCTTCCAAAATACCAATCATGATGGACAACACAGACTGTATAATCCCATAGATTAATGCATGATAACCTAGTTAGGATACTCCGGAGTCAAATTGCATTTAACTCATGCTCTGTTATTTTGTTTTAAGTTTGATAATGGCTTGTTAGTTCAGCACTGTTTTAGACTAGTGACATCTTAAGTTCGGTTTTAGCTTAACTCATTGCATTTTCACTCCACATTCAGTTGTCATCCATTGCATATTAGATTACATCAGTTGTTAAACTTAACAAAACAACCTTCATTATTTACAAAACCTCTTCTTGTTCCAAATCTATAATTGATTCATAACCATATGAACAGAAGACAATATCATTTCAAGGCCTGAAGTACTTTTGCAACTTCCTTTATCATCTCACAAACAAACTTTTCCTCAAAATATTATTCTAAAAATCTATAACCTTTGAGTGAAGTGTAGCGGTATCAAACTAAGTTGCAGAATAGGTTTAGGAACTAGTCTTAGAGTAGAGATCTTATGATGATACCAATATTTTCCTCCAAATATGTTTTAACAAATCTTTAAACATGGATAAAATTTTGCATCATTATAAGCTGGTTGTTTGATTGTTTAGTTAGGAGAATTTGTATACTTAGCTGACCATTTCTCAAAGCTCTCCCAAAATACCTTTGATGAAAGAATTGGACAAGTTAAGTTTATGTTTTTATTCATTTCCTTAAAGTCATTATCAAGCTTGGTATTGTGCTTAGTCATAGTTTAGGTTTGATTCTGTTTCAGTATTTGCCTTTGCATTTGTCATTTGTCATCAACCAATTAGGCTTCACTCTGTTTTTAATCAGTAGCTTCTTTCCACTAGCTTTCTAGTCATTTTCCTTGTGAACATAAAACCACCAAAATACCAAAAACATCATAAATCATCACAAAGGACCAAAAACATCATAAAACACTAAACACAATGCATTAAGAGACAAACACCTAGGCACATACAGTGCACTTCACTTCAGCAGTTTACCAACCCTGGTTGACAATTAAATGAACTCAATTTAGGAGACTAGGTTGAGACCAAACACCACTTATCCTACCTGCTCAATTGAATGATTTACCTCATGGTTATGGCCAAAGACTCCCCTTGTTTGATGAAAATTATACTATATCTGAAAGAAAACACATTGTTAAAGTCACTAAATTCATATACTTGGAGGAAGTTGATGTTGATAATGCTAAAATGAGGACTATAGCCCAGAGCTTCTCTAGAGATGTCAAAGTTTGGTTTAGATCCTTGACTTCTAATTCCATTGCCACTCCATACCAGCTCATTGGTGCATTTATAGCCTGGTGGGATGTAAAGAAAAATCATTTACAGTTTCTTTCTGAGTATGAAAACATAAAGAAAAATCTCAATTAATCAGCCCAAGATTTCAAAACTTGCTTCAATAGAATTTATAATGCAATTCCCGTTGAGATCTAGCCTCCTCCAGGCTTAACTCTAATATGTTATCCAGATGCATTTGATCCTGATATGGCCTAACAACTAAGGGAATGAAATCTAGCTACATTGGAATATATGAAAAAGAATTCAATCAGCGTTGAAGCAAATCTGCTCATGAAGAAAGCCAGAGCTAGAAATGAGGGAAGAGTTACTATTAAAGATGAACCATCCACCTCATCTTCTAATGCTAAGATGGACATATGTATAAGGACTATTGAAAGGATGGTTGATAGGATTTACATCATTGAGAGACAGCCTAAGGGAAGAAATCCTAACTACAGATGCCAACAATAGCCTCAGTTAAGGATTAAGCACAGAGAACAACGACCTCCTAAGCAACCACCACAGGAGCAACAACAAATTAGGGTACCCTTGCAGCAGACTATGCTCAAGGAGAAGAAGAATATGAAGACACAATTGTTGAGGAAAATCTCCTTTTCAAGGCTAATGATTTTCCTATGTTTTTGACCGGAGATGAGGAGTATTTTGAAAAGAAATATCAGCCTAAGGATGAAGATTTTATCCTTGCCAATGATCATGAATTGGAGACCGAATTAGATGATTATCAACAAGGGTACTTAAATGCACTTAGTTCAAAAAATAGGTAGATGTCATTGAGAATAAGAGACGTTTTGGTTAATCCCATTCAGAAAAAATCATCTCAGCATAAATATACTTAGACAAGGAAGAATCCTCTGAGTAATCAAATTAAGGGAAAAGAGCCTGTAGTCATGAATCATAACAAGGTAAATCAACCATCCACAAGTTAGGCAAATAAGGAAAATGACAGTGAGAAGAAAGAAGCCCCATCAAAGGACCATGCTGGACAACGAGACATTGTCATTAAATAGGTAGAAAAAACCACTCCCTTCAGCCTAGAAGCTGAAATTTCAAAATTAAAAGTGTCTATCCTTTAAGCGAGCTTGTTAAGAATAACCAGTATAAGTCCCATGTTGCCAAGATGCTTAAAGTAGATCCTTTGTCTGACATGGTGAGTGTGGAAGATGATCAACCAGAACTCATTTTTGGTCCTACCATTGATGTTCAGTTAGAAGAGAGCGAGGTTCCTCCTTTTTACTTAAGTCTAAGAATCCACCAATGCATTTTACATGCTTCCATGTTAGAATCTGGAGCCTCCCACAATCTAATGCCAAAATCTATTATGGAAAAGTTGAGGCCTTGACATCACTCATCCTTACCATGGATTATACTCCTTTGATTCAGGTAGAGTCCATTGTATTGGCCTTATTAAAGATTTGGTAGTCTCCCTAGAGTAGATTCCCGCAAAGAATGTTCTAATGGATGTGTTGGTGGCTGACATACCACCACGATTTAGAATTTTTCTATCAAGATCCCGACGGAAAATATAGAGGCACATTGCAATTATAATTTTCTTGTGTAATTATCCCCATTTTTGGGCAATCGAGAAAATCGTATCATGAAACAAAGATGAAATATATGATCACAAGCAAAGAAAAGCCCAACAATCATCTGATAAATGATGTACATATAGATTTAGAGTCATTCATTATGTTTAATGATAGCGGCTTAAATGATGTCAATAGACAACTAGTAGATGTAGAAGATGTTCCAGAGATTCATAATTGCATCATAGATGTTATAGCAAAAGAAAAATAGAATCTGCCAAGCTCATCAGTATAGCCATCAAATGAAGTAGAGAAAAATTCAGAACAACCATTAGATAAAGTGGAAGAAAGTTCGGAAAAGCATGAAGAAAAAATTTAGAAAGTTGAGCCAAAACAGAAATTAGAGTTTCAGCACTTGGAGGATGAAAATGGTCCATGGTCCATGGAATTTGATGGTGCCCTGGAAAAAGACGGTGCAGGTATTGGAATTTGGGTCTGCATCCCTTTTCATCAACATAATAAGGTCCCTACAAATGTTAGATTGTGCTCTCATAAGTTAGCTTTTAATTGCACTAACAATGAAGCGGAGTATGAAGAACTGATTACTGGCCTAAATATCTTGAAGAAATTGGGAGTAAGAAGGATTGTTGTGTATTGTGATTAAGAACTTGTGATCAAGCAAGTTAAAGGTGAATATCAAGATAACCATCCTCAAATGAGACAATATAGGAATGTTGTACTAGATAATTTATAAATGTTTCAAAAGTGTATACTTACAGTGGTGCCAAGGAATCAAAATCTCATGGCAGATTCATTGGCTAAAGCTGCAAGATATTTTAAGATACCCATCTTTTCAAACAGGAAGTTTGAGATTCATGTCAAACACTAACCCACTCTTCCCGATAACTCGCGGTATTGGCAGGTTTTCTAGGATGATAAGCAGGTAAATAACTTTATCCAAGGTGAGGCAAAATTTGATAATTGTTCCATAGATTAAATTTGTGATAAATATGACTAGGATATAGAAGCAACTTAGATGGATATACTATAGCTGAAAGATAACAATATTCCAAAAGGTCTTATACCTTTGGAATAATTGTTTGACCAAGATGACGTAGCAAGAAATCCTACATTGGCGCCTACGGAAAAGGGTGTTGAAGATGTAAACATTGGGATAACAGACAAACCAAATATGGTTAAACTATCCAAGTCCTTATCTACCGAGGAAAAGGCTGAATACATTAAATTACTTTTTGAATTTTCTGATTTTTTTCATGGGAATGTGTAGATTTAAAGGTGTATGACAAGAACATCATTCATCACACTATTCCAATCAAGTCCGATCAAAAACCCTTTCAGAAAAAGTTGAGAAGGATTAATCCCAAACTGTTGCCATCTATTAAAAAAGAGGTAAACATAATTTTCAAGTCAGATATTATTCTCCCCATCAGATTCTCTGATTGGATTTCATATTTGGTCCCAGTAAGAAAGAAGACTGGAGAAATCTGGCTCTGCATAGATTTCAGGAACTTGAAAAAAGTGTCCCTCAAGGACAACTATCCACTTCCGAAAATGGATCACATCCTTCAAAGAGTTGTTTGTTCTTCCCGGATGTCACTCTTGGATAGCTATTCGGGATATAACCAAATTTTGGTGCATGAGGATGGTCAGGACAAGACAACATTTACTACACCTTGGGGCACATTCAAATATGCAAAAATTCCATTTGGTTTGAAAAATGCAAGGGCCACATTTCAACGGGCCATGGACATAGAATTCACCAATGAAAAAGATGTTTTCTTGGTTATTTATTTAGATGACTTGGAAGTGTTTTCACATTCTGATGATGAAATTTTGCACCATTTAAGAATTGTTTTCGATACATGGAGGAAGTTCAGAATATCTCTCAACCCAAAGAAAAGCCTTTTTTCAATGGAGGAGGGAAAACTTATCGGTCACATCATCTCCAAGGATGGGATCTGGATTGACCCTTCTCGTGTTAAAGTAATTCAGCAGATTGATTTCCCTCACAACAAAAAGGAAATACAAGAATTCAATGGTAATATGAATTTATTACGTAGATTCATTCCTAATTTGGATGAGCATCTTAGAGAATTGACAAATATCTTGAAGAAAGATAATGACGTGAAGTGGTCTGAAGATGCCTAGAAATCCTTCAACTCAGTAAATTTTTCCCTGAATACTACCCCTGTTTTGATAAGTCCTGATTATACTACTGATTTCATAATATTCTCATTTTCTTATGAGCACACCATGGCAGCAGTCTTGATGCAAAAAAGGGATAAAAAAGAGCTACCAATTGTATTTTTCAGTCGCAATATCAGAGATGCAGCCCTTCGGTACAACATTGTAGAGAAACAGGCTTTGGATTTGGTAAAGGCGCTAGAAGATTTCAGAGTTTACATATTCCATTCACATACTCTTGCCTATGTACCTAATGCAGTTGTAAAAGAAGTTCTCATGTAGACACACCCAAAAGGTAGGAGAGGAAGATGGATAGCAACATTACTTGAATAAGACCTTGAGATCAAGCCCATCAAGTTGATCAAAGGAAGCTGATCAAAGGTCAGGGCTTAGCCAAGCTCATGGCTGAGTCAAACCTTAATGCTCTAGACATAAACTTAATTTCAACCTTGTCTGATAATGAAGAAGAAGTGAATCTCATTCAGGTATCCAATAAATTTTTTTTTTTTTAAATCCACGATATTCTGATATTGTTTATGTTTTGCTACACCTAAACCCTCATGTAGGCATGACTAAGAGTTAAGGAAAATATTTGAAACTCAAAGCTTATAAGTATTGCATATTGGACAATGCACTTTACTGGAAGGATCCCAGAGGTGTGTTGTTGAACTGTTTGGTCAAAGATGAATCTAAGGAAGTGATGAATGACTTCCACAAAGGAGATTGTGGGGGCCAACTATATTGGAAGACCGCAGGAAATAAAATATTGAGTGCGGGATATTATTGGCCGACACTTTTTGCAGATTTCTATGAAAAAGTAATGAGCTGCCATAAATGTCAAGTTTTTCAGGGTAAGAAAAATCTTATCCCATTACCTCTTCAACCTATTTAAGTACACACACCATTTCAGCAGTGGGGCCTAGATTTCATAGGAAAGATTCACCCAACATCATCTGCAAAACACAAGTGGATATTGACAGCCACATATTACTTTACAAAGTGGATCGAAGCGATCCTGACCAGGCAAGCAACAGATCCTGTCATCATTTAGTTTTTAGAAACTAATGTTTTGTCTCATTTTGGTTTCCTGCAAATATTATCACAGATAACGCAACAACATTCAACAATAAGAATATGACTCAGTTTTTTGATAGATATAACATTAAGTTGGGACACTCTACAACCTACTACCCGTAATGTAATGGATTGGTGGAGTTCTCTAATAAATCCTTGATCAGTATCATTAAGAAAATGTTAGAGGCAAATAAAAATAATTGGCATAAGAAGTTGATCAATGCATTATGGGCAGACCAAGTGAGTAGTAAGAAGTCTATTGGCATGTCTCCTTTTCAATTTTTGTATGGTGTTCATACTATGTTTCCTTCATCATTAGCACTCCTCGTAATAAAATTGCTGCAAAAATCAAGGACTCAGGAAAATGACATACAACACTGGATTAATCAAAAGATACACAGAGATGAGATATTTCAGAATACTTCAAAACTCCATGATAGGATAAATAAGATCTATGACTAGAAAACAAAGGAATACAACTTCAAAGTTGGAGATGTAGTACTCCACTGGGATGCCAGAAATGAAGATAAGGGTAAGCATGGAAAATTTGAGAATTTATGGAAAGGTCCATATTAGATTTCTGCTTGTCAGGGAAAAAAATGCTTATTTTATTGAACAGATGAATGGACAAGAGTGTTTAGTAGGACCAGTTAATGGTAGGCTCCTTAAGCACTATCTTTTCTGAAGCACATTTTTCAATTAGTTTTCCATTTCATTTTAAATATCAGTTACATTTTCTACAAGTGTGAAGTAGAGAATCACTAGAGTTCGGAGCCAGAAGTAAAGGCCATGGAGCTTCACTGATTTTCTGTCATTTTCAAAAAAATCAGTTTTCAGTCAAATAAGTCAATATTGAGTCTATTTTTAGTCATTTGAGTTTGTCTTGAGTCAGCCTATTTCTTCTGAGTTATCAGTTTTCAGTCATGTTTATTAATTTAAGTTTTTAACCGTATTGGCCCAATGCATAAGGCACTTATATGCAAAATCAAGTGTTATGTGGTTCTTGACACCTCTTTCAGAGCTATCATCCCCAATAAGGCCAATGTTGGTGTCAGTATTTCCATCCTGTCATCAGCGATCAAAATCCTATTTTCACATCATTTTAGGATTCCCACTCAGAAATGTTTTATCATTCCATTATGTCATGCAAAAAATTAGTCACTGATGGTAGCCCTAGTCCAAAAACATCACTCTTCCTCAAATTTGATTACTTGGTGGCATAGTTTCATACCTTGCTGACTGTACACCATTCATAAAGTCAATGTCATCATGTCATCATATCAGTCATGTCATCTTGATGTTCAGTCCTTCAAGGTCTCACTAGGTCTTTTAGGCTTTTTTTCAAGGTTTCACTACATCATTAGGGTTTCCAAGGTCCAATAAAACTCCATTCCATTGCATAAGACCAACAAATAAAGGGTGATCAAATAACATCTCTTCACCATGTGAAGATGATTTGTAAAGAGAAATGCTTATTTCATCATGTAATTTTCAGTTCAAATGTAATTTTTAATATTTTCATTATGTAATTTTATGTCTTTCAAAATGTAATAATTTCACCATCCCAAGTTGCTAACTCAGTGTTCCAAAGATGTCAAAGCACCAAAAAATTCAAATTCAAAGAGTTCTCAAAGGTCATCAAAATATTGAATTGCCAATGGAAAGAGTCAAGTGAAAGGGTAAAGTTTCAAAAGGTTAAGTGAATAACAAAGGAAGAAAGTGGGTCCCAAGACCAAAATCATCAAATTTCATGAAGTATAAGACCACTAAGACATCCCATTAAAACTTATTTACACATCCAAAGGTCGATTTTGCACTCCCTCATCCAGAAAAATTCAAATTGCAGAGTCCGAGGTGAATTTTTCTTGGCGCTGTGCTTAGGATATTGGCACTGTAAGTAGGCAATAGGCACTGCACTTAGAGCGTTTAGTGCTGCCTTTTTTACCTCAAGCGTTGCGCTCTTGGGCAAGGCACTACGCTTTTGACCACTGCACTGTGCTTTTGCCTAGTGAGCACTAGAAGCATCAAAACAAATCAAACCTCTCTTAAAATTTCAACAAAGGCGTGTTTGCTCCTTTATCAAGTAAGTGACACAAAATATTCACCTCCTTGCTTTCCTAAATGTCATTTTTATGGTTTTTTTCTTCATAAGAAAAATTAACTAAGTGTCCAGTGGAAAACCCTATTATCACTCCCTCACTCTCAAATTACTACCCATAAACCCTACAATACTTTCCTACACCTCTATTCAACCCATCCCTACCCCTACACTACTCTTTCCTAATACCCAAACCCCTTCCTCATAGATCCCAAAGTGCTAGGCAACTAAAATTCCTATCCAGCCACTACCCCAAACTTGTAATCCATTTATCTTTTTCAACTCGCTAAGTATCTTTACCTCCTATCACCCCCCAAAGTTCCCTAACCCCTTCCCTCATCTCCCTAAATTTTCCTAACCTAATCCCTACTCCCTAGACCTATCTCCATTCCCATTTCCTACCCTAGGGTTTCTATACCAAGAAACCATGGATGAAGACAGAGACTATATGGAAGAGGAGGAATATAGATTGGAGGAGGAGGACATACAACAGAGAAGGTCACTCAAAGGAGTGAGAATCCTAAGGCTGGAGCCCACCAACACTAGAGAACTGATATTCTCACTAATGACAGTTTCATGCTTTCAGTATGTTGGTTGCATTGATTTTTGTAACATGATTGAAAGGGTACAACATCACCTTGTTTTGAGCAGACTCTTCAGTGTAAACCTCAAAGACAATCAAGTAACCCTAGCAGGTGTGACTTTCACAGTGTCTACATCCATCATTGTTGCTGCCACAGGGATTCCAAACATGGGTGAGAGGTGGTTCAAATCCAAATATTTAGAGGATCAATACTATGAGACATTCATTAAGCCAATATACATAGATGAGAGGAAGAGGGTCTTTCCTTTCAACTATATTCTTAACAAGTATGCCCCCATGATGAAGATCATCATGAAGTATTTCTATTGTGAAGGGAGATTCTCTAGAGATTTTACACTTATCACGTTAGACTGCTCATGCACTTCACAAGAGTTAAATTCCTCAATATCCCATACTATATTTTCAGGATCATAGACAAAATGGCATAAACTGTGAAAAAGAGAGAGTTTGAGCAACAGAAGAATAGTATTTTCCACCACTCCTTGATCAAAATCATTGTCCTCCATCAACTTAACTAGTTGAACATTTCATGGGACACATTCATAGCAAACTTACATCTTCACTGCTCCACAAGTTCCACGTGATGAAGATGTGCCTTCTTCATCTCACCCTACTACATCTATGCCTCCATCTGAGCCCACAGTTCCTACGATTTCATCACCTCAGTCCACTTCACCTACTCCATCACCATCACCACCATCATCACCATTTTATGAGCAGCATGAGTCACCTAGCAGAGTTGAGGTCAGTAAGCCTAAAGAGGCTAAAATGAGCACAATGGAAAAAAAATATCAGAGAGGGCATAGGCTACTATTTTCCCCACAGATTGTGGGAGGGCCCCTGCCTTCTTCACCAACAAAGCAGGTACAGAAGGCTAAACAAAAGATGGTAGAGGAAGATGTACATGAGGCAGCCATAGACTGATTTTGACCTTATTGAATTGGATGATGAGGCCTCCAAAATTACTATCGAGAAGAAATATGGCCAACTCAAGGAGCTTCAAACCAACTTAGAGAGATCTAAGTTTGTCATTGCATAATATGAGCAAGAAAATGAACAACTCAAGACCAAGCAGGCCATCATGGAGATTCAACTTCTCAAGGAAAAAAGAGAAGAAAATAAGGCAAAGGCCTTGGTTGATGAGGCCTATGAAAGGTATGGTGAAACCAATGACGCAGATTAACAAGTGCCAAGAAGAAGACATAGGACTAGAGGGCTAAAAAGAGCTCTAGAACTAAAGAAGCAAAAGGAGGTTGAGCTTGCCAATCAACTCACTTTGAATGAACAGTTTTCCATGATTGTCAATGAGAACTGGGATAAATGGCTTGATAGAGCCAACCAACATCTTGAGAATCTCTTAGAGAAGGAAAAAAAGGACAATGACATGTTGAGAAAGAGGACCAAGCACTACTTCAAGAAAAACCAAATTGCAAGCTCAAAGCTACAAAAGGCCAAATCAAGTCTTGAAACCCTAACCAAGAAAAAAGAAGGGGACAAGCTTGATATTATTGTTGAGGCATCTATCATAGCCTAGTACCCCTCGTCATCATCCCACAACAAAAAATTTGAAGAAATTTGGGCAAATTTTGAAATTTTTGGAAATTTTTGAGTTTTTGGCAATTTGACACAGTCAAACTCGCAAAAGCACAACGCCCTAAGCGTTGTGATTTTCCTAGGGACCTCCAATGGAGGTAATGAAACCACCATTGGATTCAGAAGGAAAAATACAGTCAGGAAAACCACTTTACAAAACTTTTTTGGGTCAACAGGGCAGTGAAAAAGCCAAAAAACACCCAAAAAATAATATTTCTGCCCTATTTTGGAGGTTGGCACTGCGCTTTTGAAAAATATTGGGAGAATGAAGTTTTGAAGGGTCAAACCTTGACCATTTTGGAAAATGAGCACATATCTGGAAACTAAACATGACAAGCTTTCCAATGAGCTATCCTAAGCTCAATTTTGACACCTGTAACCCCCTCAAAAGTGAAGTTGAATATGGCATTGCGCTTAGAGTAGTGGCGCTGCGATTTTGACACATTTTCTCAATTTGCTGATATTTCTCAAGTTTTTCTAGTTTGACCATGGTCAATGGGATTTTTACCAATATAAATCATGAATGTAAAAGTAATTATGATGTGGTTGACTTACCTAGGGGTAAATACATTAGGTGAAAAGTTTTGATGACATGTAACGAATCAATTTGCAAAAAGTGAGGGATGAATCAGTTTGACCTCCCTACACTCAAGGTATTCAACTCATTTTTTGGTGGAACACCTCCTCAACTTAGGAATTAGACCCCTAAGGTTGGGAGAGGTTTTTTGAGGTCTATATCATGTAATTTTTGATTCATTTCACAGGTTGGATGTTGTTGCATTGATAAGAGACTCTAGTGTAATCAGTATTTGGCAGAAAATTAATGAAAAGGTTGCACCTATTTCTTTGTGATACCTGTGGTATGGAAATTTAGCATTGTTCTTCTTCTGTCTCATTATATATGAATTTTTTGTTTCATGGTCCATTTCATTTCAATGATATGTTGGTTTTCAAGTTAATAAATAGAATACATCTATCATGCTCTGTTTTGGGAAAATATTCATAGTTTGTTCATATTCTTCAGTTTAGAAAGAATTCATGCTTAGCCTTGCTCTTTCTAGCTCCTCACCTGTCTGATCCATCTCACCCTAAAACCCTAAAATGTTAGGTTTTCTACCTACCTCGCCCCATTGAATCTCTGCAACCCTAATCTTATTTTCCCTAACCTAGCCTCTTTTACTTAATTCACCAATCCAACAAACCCAATTCAAAAAAATAAATACTTGTACTTATACCTAGCCTAAAACCCTAATTTATCCAGCCCTCTTGGTTGTGATTTTGTGGAGAGAGCCCTCTTTGTTTTCGTAGGGCTAGATACCAAGCTAAAATATTGGTTTGTGGTTACCTCTGTTTGGACTCTTTCTCAGCTTTAGAGATCTAGCGGAGTGATAACATATTGGTGTCGTTGTCAGGGAATGAAAGATTTATTTTACATGGGTGTACAAAAAGTAACATTGGAATTTTATCCTTTGGATGATAGGGTTAAGTTTCAAAAAAGGCCGATTCGATAATTGCACTGCCAAGATTATAGAGTTGGTTTCTAGAAGATATACCAGAGCAAATACTGACCCTGATTGAGTTGATCCAGTCGAAGATTCAGAAAATATTTTCCAAAGGCATAGATATAAAACTACTAAGATTCAGTCATGACCAGTTCCATTGGTAAGATCTACTTCACTGCTTGCTAAACTACTATATCTTGAAGATATACCATATGACATGAAATTTGAATTGTCATTGTTAAGATCTAAGTCTGAAACCTCTTTATTCGACATAGTCTTCGATCCTTTAAGGCTCTCTGAGGTCAAGTCATTATCTGAATTAGATATTAGTCCTCTGAAATATTAGCTTTTTGAAGAGATTAAACTCGGATCAGACCTTGACATCAAATACCGGATCCAATTCTACCATTAAGAGTAAATACTTGTCTTGAATCAACCTCAACCTCAATCAATTGTAGTTTTACCATTTGCACCTTCCACCTCATCATTCATACCTACTACTTCAGTACCTACAACTATTGTTCCACTACCTATTCAGCCAATCCCTTCTGTTGTCAATCCAGCACTTCACTCAGCAGGAATCAAGGAAAGATTTTCCTCACTTATCCTACCTGCTCAATTGAATGATTTGGCTCAGGGTTATGGCCAAAGACTCCCAGTGTTTGATGAAAATTCTACTATATCTACAAGACAACACATTTTTAAGGTCACTAACTTCATAGACTTGGAGGAAGTTGATGTTGATAATGCAAAAATGAGGATTATAGCCCCAAGCTTCTCTAGAGATGTCAAAGTTTGGTTTAGATCCTTGACTGCTAATTCCATTGCCACTCCAGACCAGCTCATTGATGCATTTATAGCTGGGTGGGAGGTAAATAAAATTCATTTACAGTTTCTTTCTAAATATGAGAACATAAAGAGAAATATCAATGAATCAGTCCAAGATTTCAATACTCGTTTCAATAGAATTTATAATGAAATTCCCATTGAGATCAATTCTCCTTTAGGCTCATCTCTCATACATTGTCCAGATGCATTTGATCCTGATATGGTCTACCAAATAAGGGAAATAAATCTAGCTACATTGGAAGATATGCAAAAGAATGTAGTCAACGTTGAATAAAATCTACTGATGAAGAGAACGAGAGCTAGAAATGAGAGAAGAGTTACTATTAAAGATGAACCATCCACCTCATCTTCTGATGCTAAGATGGATATATTGAGATGGACTATTGAAACGATGGTTGACAGGATATCCATCATTGAGAGATAGCCTGAGGGCAGAAATCCTAACTACAGAGGCCAACAATAGCCTCAATTAAGGATTAAGCAGAGAGAACAATGAGCTCTTGAGAAACCACCGCAGCAACAGCAGCAAATTAGGACACCCTTGCAGCAAAAATATGCTCAAGGAGAAGAAGAAGATGAAGACAAAATTTTTGAGGAAAATATCCTTTTCAAGTTTGATGGTCTGCCTATGTTTTTTACTGAAGATGAGGAGTATTTTGAAAATAAAGATAAGCATAAGGATGCATATTTTATCCTTGCCAATGATCATGAATTGGAGACCAAATCAAATAATTATCAGTGGGGGTACTTAAATGCACTTATTTCACAAAATAGGCAGATGCCATTGAGATTCATAGATGTGGCGATTAATCCCATTTAGAAAAGAGCATCTCAGCAGAAATATACTCAGACAAGGCAGATCCTCTAAGTAATCAAAGTAAGGGAAAAGAGCCTGTAGTCACAAATTAGAACAAGGTAAATCAACAATCCGTAAGTTCAGCAAATAAGGAAAAGGAAAGTCAGAAGAAAGAAGCCTCATTAAAGGACCATGTTGGAAAATGAGACATATTCATTAAAGAGGTAGACTAAACCACTCCCTTCAGCCTAGAAACTTAAATTTCAAAATTAAAAGTGTTTATTCCTTTAACCGAGCTGGTTAAGAATAACTAGTATAAGTCCCATGTTGCCAAGATGCTTAAAGTAGATCCTTTGTCTGACATGGTGAATGTGGAAGATGATCAGACCGAACTCATTTTTAGTCCTGCTATTGATGGTCAGTTAGAAGATAATGAGGTTCCTCCTTTTTACTTGAGTATAAGAATCCACCAATGCATTTTACATAATTCCATGTTAGACTCTGGAGCCTCCCACAATCTAATGCCAAAAGCCATTATGGAAAAGTTGAGGCCTTGACATCACTCACCCTTACCATGAATTATACTCCTTCGATTCTGGTAGAGTCCATTATATTGGACTTATTAAAGATTTGGTAGTCTCCCTAGAGCAGATTCTGGTAAAGAATGTTCTAATGGATGTGGTGGTAGTTGACATATTGCCACGGTTTGGCATGTTGCTGTCAAGATCCTGGGGGGGGGAATTGAGAGGCACATTGCAATTATAATTTTCTTATGCAGCTATCCCTGTTTTTGGGAAATTGAGAAAAATTTTGTTGTGAAACAAAGATGAAATATATGATCACAAGAAAATAAAATCCCAACAATCACCTAATAAATGTTGTACATACAGATTTAGAGTCATTCATTTTGTTTAAGGATAGCGGCTTAAATGATGTAGATAGCCAGCTAGTATATGTAGAAGATGTTCCAGAGAAGAAACATCAGAGAATTTATAGCAAAGGAAAAAGAGAATATGTCGAGCTCATTAGAACAACCATCAGATGAAGCAGAGAAAAGTTAAGAACAACCATTAGATAAAGCGGAATAAAGTCTGAAAAAGCATGAAGAAACATTTCAGAAAGTTGAGCCAAAACAGAAATCAGAGTTTCAGCACTTGGAGGATGAAAATGGTTTATGGTTCATGGACTTTGATGGTGACTTTGGAAAAGATGGGGTAGGTATTGGAATTTGGGTCCACAACCCTTTTCATCAGCAGAATAAGGTCCCTACAAATGTTAGATTGTGCTTTTAAGTTAGATTTTGATTGCACTAACAATGAAGCGGAGTATGAAGCTCTAATTACTGGCCTAAAGATCTTGAAGAAATTGGGAGAAAGAAGGATTGTTGTGTATGGTGATTCAGTAATTGTTATCAAGCAAGTTAAAGGTGAATATCAAGCTAACCATCCTCGAATGAGAAAATATAGGAATGTTGTACTAGATATTTTGAAAATGGTTCAAGAGTGTATACTTACAGTGGTGCCAAGGAATCAAAATCTCATGGAAGATTCATTGGCTAAAGCTACAAGCAATATTAAGATCCCCATATTTTCAAATAATAAGTTTGAGATTCATGTCAAACATTGGCCCAATGTTCCCGATAACTTGCATTATTGGCAGGTTTTCTGGATGATAAGTAGGTAAATAAATTTCTCCAAGGTAAGGCAGAATTTGAGAATTGTTCCATGGATGAAATTTGTGATAAAGATGACCAAGATATAGAAGCAACTCAGATGGATATACTACAGCTGAAAGACAACAATATTCCAAAAGGTCTCATACCTTTGGAATAATTTTTTGACCAAGATGACGTAGAAAGAAAGCCTACATTGGTGTCTATGGAAAAGGGTGTTGAAGATGTAAACATTGGGACAACAGAAAAACCAAAGATGGTTAAACCATCCAAGTCTCGAGGTAAAGGCTGAGTATGTTAAATTACTTTCTAAATTTTCTGATATTTTTGAATGGGAACGTGCAGACTTAAAGGTGTATGACAAGAACATCATTCAACACACTATTCTGATAAAGTCCGATCAAAAACCCTTTCGGCAAAATTTGAGAAGGATTAATCCCAGACTGCTGCCATCAATTGAAAAATAGGTAAATAGAATTTTCAAGTCCGGTATTATTGTCCCTATCAGATTCTCTTATTGGATTTCAAATTTGGTCCCAGTAAGAAAGAAGACTGGAGAAATCTGGCTTTACATGGATTTCAGGAACTTGAACAAAGTGTACCCCAAGGACAACTATCCTCTTATGAAAATGGATCACATCCTTAAAAGAGTTGTCGGTTCTTCCCAAATGTCACTCTTGTATGGATTTCGGTATTTAACCAAATTTTGGTGCATGAGGATGATCAGGACAAGACAGAATTTACTACACCTTGGGGCACGTTCAAATATGCAAAAATGCCATTTGGTTTGAAAAATGCAGGGGCCACATTTCAGCGGGCCATGGACATAACATTCGCCAATGAAAAAGATGTGTTTTTGGTTGTTTATTTAGATGACTTTATAATGTTTTCACATTCTGATGATGAACATTTGCACCATTTAAGATTTTTTTTTGAGAGATGCAGGAAGTTTGGAATATCTCTCAACCCAAAGAAAAGCCTTTTTTCCATGGAGGAGGGAAAAATTCTCGGTCACATCATCTCTAAGGATGGGATCCTGATTGACCCTTCTCGTGTTCAAGAAATTCAGCAGATTGATTTGCCTCGCAGCAAAAAGGAAATGCAAGCATTCAATGGTAAGATTAATTTCTTACATAGATTCATTCCTAATTTGGCTGAGCATCTTAGAGAATTGACAAATATGTTGAAGAAAGATAATGAGGTTAAGTGGTCTGAAGATGCCTGGAAATACTTAAATTTAGTAAAGTTTGCCTTGACTATGACCCCTGTTTGGATAAGTCTTGATTATGTTACTAATTTCATAATATTCTCATTTGCTTATGAGCACACCATGGCAGCATTCTTGATGCAGAAAAGGGATAAAGCAGAGCTACCAATTGCATTTTCCAGTCGTAATATCAGAGATGCAGCCCTTCGGTACAACATCATAGAGAAACAGGCTTTGGATTTGGTAAAGGCGTTGAAATATTTCAGAGTTTACATATTACATTAACATACTCTTTCCTATGTACCTAAAGTAGATGTAAAATAAGTTCTCATGCAGACAGACCCAAGAGGTAGGAGAGGGAGATTAATAGCAGCATTACTAGAATATGACCTTGAGATCAAGCCCGCCAAGTTGATCAAAGTTCAGGGCTTAGACAAGCTCATGTCTGAGTCAAACCTTCATTCTCTAGACATCAACTTAATTTCAGCCTTATCCGATAATGAAGAATAAGTGAATCTCATTAAGGTATCCGATATATTTTGTCATCTAGAAACTAGATAGGACAGGCTTTCCAATGAGCTATCCTGAGCTCAATTTTGACACCTGTAACCCCCTCAAAAGTGAAGTTGAATATGGTGCCGCGCTTAGAGCAGTGACGCTACACTTTTGACACATTTTCTCAGTTTGTTGATATTTCTCAATTTTCTCAAGTTTTTCCAGTTTAACCATAGTCAATGGGATTTTTACCAATGTAAATAATGAATGTACAAGTAATTATGATGTGGTTGAATTACCTATGAGTAAATACATAAGGTGAAATTTTTTGATGACATATAATGAATCAGTTTGCAAAAAGTGAGGGATGAATCAGTTTGACCTCCCTACACTCTAGGTATTCAGCTCCGTTTTTGGTGGAACACTTCCTCAACTTAGGAATTCGACCCCTAAGGTTTGGAGAGGTTTTTTGAGGTCTATATCATGTACTTTTTGACTCATTTCACAGGTTGTATGTTGTTGCATTGATCAGAGACTCTAGTGTAATCAGTATTTGGTAGGAAATTAATGAAAAGGTTGCAACTATTTCTTTAGGATACCTGTGGTACGGAAATTTACCATTGTTTTTCTTCTATCTCATTATGTATGCATGTTTTGTTTCATGATACATTTCATTTCTATGATACGATGGTTTTCAAGTTGATAAACATAATACATATCTCATGCTCTGTTTTGGGAAAATCTTCATATTTTGTTCATATTCTTCAATTTAGAAAGAATTCATGCTTAGCCTTGCTCTTTCTAGCTCCTCACTTGTCTGATCCATCTCACCCTAAAACCCTAAAGTTTTAGGTTTTCTAGCTACCTTTCCCCATTGAATCTTTGCAACCCTAATCTTATTTGCCTTGACCTAGCCTCTTTGACCTAATTCACCCATACAACAAACCAAATTCAAACAAACAAACCCTTGTACTTATACCTAGCCTAAAACCCTAATTCATCCAGCCCCCTTGGTTGTGATTTTGTGGAGAGAGCCCTTTTGTTTTGGTAGGGCTCGATACCAAGATAAAATATTGGTCTGTGGTTACCTCTGTTTGGACTCTTTCTTAGCCTTAGAGATCTGGTGGAGTGATAACATACTAGTGCCATTGTCAGGGAATGGAATTATTTTACCTGGGTGTATGAAAAGTAACATTGGAATTTGATCCTTTGGATGATAGGGTTAAATTTCATAAAAGGATGATTCGATAATTGTAGTGCCAAGATTGTAGAGCTGGCTTCGAGAAGATATACCAGAGCAAATACCGACCCTGATCGAGTTGATCCAGTGGAAGATCTGAAGAATATTTTCCAGAAGCATGGATACCAAGCTACTAAGGTTTAGTCAGGGCCAGTTCCATTGGTAAGATCTAATTCACTGATTTCTAAACTAATATATCTTGAAGATATACCATATGACCTGAAATTTGAATTTTCATTGTTTAGATCTAAGTCTGAAACCTCTTTATCCGAAATAGTCTTTGATCCTTTAAGGCTCTCTGAGGTCAAGGCATTCTCTGAATTAGATCTCAGTCCTCTGAAACATTGTTTTTTGAAGAGATTAAACTTGAATCATACCTTGACATAAAAGACTAGATCCAATTCTACCATCAAGAAGAAATAACAGTCTCGACTCAACCCTAACCTCAATCATTTGTATTTTTTCATCTGCACCTTCAACCTCATCATTCATACCTACTACTTCAATACCTACAACTGTTGTTCCACCACCTATTCAGCCAATCCCTCCTGTTGTCAATCCAACACTTCACTCAGCAGGAATCATGGAAAGATTTGCCCCACTTATCCTACCTGCTCAATTGAATGATTTACCTCAAGGTTATGGCCGAAGACTCCCCATGTTTGATGAAAATTCTACTATATCTGCAATAAAACACATTGTTAAGGTCACTGAATTCATAGACTTGGAGGAAGTTGATGTTGATAATGCTAAAATGAGGATTATAGCCCAAAAATTCTCTGGAGATGTCAAATTTTGGTTTAGATCCTTGACTGCTAATTCCATTTCCACTCCATACCAGCTCATTAATACATTTATAGCCTAGTGGGAGGTAAAGAAGAATCATTTACAGTTGCTTTATGAGTATGAGAGAATAAAGAGAAATCTCAATGAATTAGTCCAAGATTCCTGTTGAGATTAGGCCTTATCCAGGCTTAGCTCTCATACAATATCCAAATGCATTTGATCCTGATAGGGCCTACCAACGAAGGGAAATAAATCTAGCTACATTGGAAGATATGCAAAAGAATGTGCTCAGCGTTGAAGAAAATATGTTGATGAAGAGAGCTAGAGCTAGAAATGAGAGAAGAGTTACTATTAAAGATGAGCCATCCACCTCATCTTTTGATGCTAAGATGGATATATTGATAAGGACTATTGAAAGGATGGTTGAAAGGATGTCCATCACTAGGAGATAGCTTGAGGGAAGAAATCCTAACTACAAAGACCAACAATAGTCTCAGTTAAGGATTAAGCAGAGAGAACAATGAGATCCCGAGCAACAACCATAATAGTAGTATCAAATTAGGACACTCTTGCAACCAAACTATGCTCAAGGAGAAGAAGAATATGAAGACTTTGTTATCACTCTAATAATTCTAAAGTTGTGAAATTTTAGTTTAAAATCTAAGAACATTAGAGGTAACCACAAACCAAATTTTAAACTCTAGGATCTAGCCTTCCTAGGGTTCAGAGAGGGCTCTCTCTTTAAGATTTAACTTTGTTTTGATTATAAGATATTAGGCTAGTTATGATTGTGCAATTTGGTTTTGATTTGGTTTGGTTTGTTGGGAAAAATCACTTATTGATATGGATAGTGGGAAATTTGTCTGTCCATTGGGCTAAGGAGTCGAAAAGTCAAGTAGACAAAACTAGGATCAAAGGTCAAAAGTCAAATGTTTTCAGGGCAAGATAGATAAGTATTTGAAGACCTTGGAAGGTTGATTTGGTGAAGTGGTTTGATCGGGATAAAGAGCAATCAAGGATTCTTTAATCTAGATATGGAAGGAGTAGACAAAGGTCATTTGAAAGAGGGAGAAATTAAGGGTTCCCTACTCTGGAAATCAGTATAAAACATAGAAATGATAAACAGCAAAGATAGGGTGCTTTTAACAAATCCTGAAATAATACTCCTGTTTTATCATTCAAATATAGAATACATAATGGATGCATGAAAACATGAGAAGATAAACAATGACAAGTAGAAAGTACTTCACTTCAATGGATCATCACATGAATCCTGAAATATGATGCTAGATGATTTGATCCAATCTGCTACTTGAACTTTGCAACAAAAAGCCTTCAAGTACAACAAAAATGACTATAGAAATCTTCAACAATTTTTTCCACACTAATACTTTAAAGGGTGAAGTATTTATACAAAAATGTTTAGAAAATATCCTAGAATGCTTCTAGGAATTATCTAAGGAAAAATAAAATATCTTTACAACAAAATAGTGACAGTTGCTTAACAAATCAACAAGTTGTCCTGTTTATCCAAATAAAATAGAAAATTGTTTGTGGATTAGGTGCGCTGGTTGCCTTCGTGTCCTCTTTGTTGGCACAGATATTTCAAATCTGTTTTGAAATATTATCTTCTTTACCTTATACTCTTTCACTCTGATACTCTTTAAATTAGATACTCTTTAACTTCTGTAAAAACTGCCTTACTGCTGTAATAAATTTTGTTTTGACTGCAAAAATATCAACAAATTGTTTTATATTTCTCTTTGCAAGTTGAATTCTACAGTAAGTCAGTGAATGATTGCCAAGCTTCATCATTAGGAATTTGTATCTTTTTCAGCCTCCTGAAGTTTTCACCTACCTCAGTATATCTAGCAAATGTTGGTTTTATGACAAATAAGTGTTTTATCTCATGTTGAAGATAAAACAAGTCTTCAAAACTTCTATGTAAAACCTTCCCTGTAGGAATACCTTGTCCTTCTGTCTTGTTTACTTGCTCTTTGGCATAATCTCTGATTTTCTTATTGTATTCTTCCTGTGGCACGAGTTTATCATTAATGACTAGAATATTAGGCAAACCTCTTTGCCTTAGATTTTCAAATTTAAATATGAACTTGGTTATGGCTATATTCATATTTTCACATTTCTCTTCAAGTTGTTTCATCAGATTCTTCTTTGAAGTGACTTTCCTTATTTCAAGGATTGTCTCCATCCTATCAGTGATTTCTATTTCTTCCAACTCCTGCTTGTTTTTACTGTTAAGAAACTTGATCAATCCTATGGCTTGCTTAGGTTTGTCACCAAGCTCATCTTTTGTTTTCTGAATCTCTTCTTGTGCTGCCTTCAATAAATCCCTTTTCTCATATATTACCTGGATTGAAGGCCAAACATCATTAATGGTTTCAATTATTTTACTCCATAACTGATTTTTCACATAAGAAATTGGCTCTTTCAAGGTTAAATCATTTTGTAAGTTCCTCAATTCCTCATTTAACCTGTTAGCCCTTTGTTCATGAGTTCTAGCATTAATTTCAGCTAGCTTTTTAGCACCTTCAAGATTGTCAATCACTTTCTTCAATTTTCTAATCTCATTTGTTTGAAGTGACATTTCTTCCATGGCTTTTAATAGTTTAGTAGCCTCATCTGTTAGTTGCATTGTTGATGTAGATGACTCTGTGGCTGAAGTTGTGGATGATGTCATTGGCACTGCAGTAGCCAGTGGTACTTTTGGTGCCAACTCTTCTGCCAATGTTGAAGGCACAGTAGTAGTAACCATGGGAATTACTATAGGAGTTTCCTGTGTTTTTGTAGTTTCTCTTTCATGAATCAGCTTGTCCATTTGAATCTCCATCTCTTTTATCTTTCTTGTTAATTGAAAAATTAAGTTCATCATATCATCTTTCTGATTTTTCTCTTGTACTGTTTCTTTGGCTTGTGGATGTTCATTTGGTGGAAGCTTGAGTTGTTTCCTTAATGCTACAATATCTTCATTATTCTTCTTTACTAACTATTCTGCTGCTTTGACATTTGCAGGATCATATCCTACTCGGATAACCAACTCTTCTAAGGACTTAATCCTAAGATCTTTAGCATATGATGAGGCCTTGTCAACCTTCATTTGATCTCTCATATTTATGATTGTATTTTGAAGCTTGTTGATGCTCATAGC
Organism: Pinus albicaulis; assembly: GCA_034641835.2. Classification (NCBI taxonomy): domain Eukaryota; kingdom Viridiplantae; phylum Streptophyta; class Pinopsida; order Pinales; family Pinaceae; genus Pinus; species Pinus albicaulis. Next base: position 551,653,101 of record CM076569.1, read on the forward strand.
TTTGGTAGTTATGGTAGAATATAACATCTTTGAACTTTTCCTATGAAACTAAATCATATCTAGTGCATGAATACTTTCTGTGGGGGCACTTCAAGATCAACTTTCTTGTAGTCTGCAACTATCTTAGGAGTCTTAACTGTTGGTTGAAGCACTGACATAATCAAATTTTTATTTGAATAGTCAAAAGCTGATAAAAGTCTGTTTTTAATGCTTGGTGTTTTCTTCAAATATTGAGAATAAATCTCATTCTTGATTTCTTCATTATTTGTCTTAATCTGCTTATATTTTTCCATGATACCAAGATCTTTTTCTTTTGCTGTCTACGAGGAAGATGCCTCCAAATTATGTTGTTTCTTTATGACCTGAGTATTGGAACTATCAATTTGTCCTTCATTTAGAATCTCTTTTGCTAGTTCATTTGTATTGACTGTAGCAACATCTTTATTTGTCACTGGAACATTTGTGTCTTCTACTTCTATGGTCACTTTTCCTTTATTAGCTGAATTGACTTTAGGCTTTTTATTGTATCTAATTTCAAACCTTGTCTCAATTGTTGTCTCAACAGTATATGTACCTTTTTATCTAACTCTCTTAGTAGCTCTTTCTACTTGATTTGTAGTTTGCAAGGTGTGACTAGTATCACCCTGTTTAAATGCATTTACCAAAGTGTTTTCTAGCCACTCAGTTTGACTGATATATTTTTCAATTTCTGGTTTTTTCTCATGAATATAAGGTGTTATTTTTCACTTAACCCTCATTTTACTTAATATTACTTATGGATCATAGTTGCATGAGAAGCTTTCTTCAAATCTGTACTCAACTAATTGCTTTTCTGCTTCTTGTTTTGCATCTCTGTGATTACAAATAGATGGTCCCACTTGATTTTTCAACTTAAATTGGGTATTTTTCTTGGCTTATAGGAAGTTGATAGAATCTGAATTTTAGATTTTCCTGATATACTCCAAGGAAAAGAATCTCATTGGTACATATTTAGGAAGTTTACAGGGTAACAAATTGGACCCAAAAACTCTAATTTCTGTATGTTTCTCATATAAATACCAATCACCAGTTCTAGTGTGCTCTGATAGCTATAGAACTTTCTTCATTTCATCACTGATTCTTGGTTTTTCTATATTGGTCAACATATTTATCAATGGGTGGACAAAGTTATCTGTAAACTCTACATAAGTGAACTCTGAGTACTCTTTTCTGATCAAAGAAGTCCAAAAGATGACTGAAAGTGGATTTTCTTCTATATCAAGCTTCTCAAGAGTTATTGGAAACTTGTCTTCTTGAAAATACAAGAACATATGGAAGAGAAAGGATGTATATCTAAATACTCCTTCAGTTGGCAATTTGACCAGTTGATCATGGATATTGTTAGCTATATACTCAACATAATTGAAAATTACAAAGGGAGGTTGTCCATGGGGGCATCACTCACAAACCAATATTAAGAAAAATGAGGTAACCTACTTGATGATTTGCCTTTTGATAGAAACCTATTTGTTAAAGATGTAAAAATGATGTATCTACAAGTTAGTTAAGATGTGACAGAAAAAGGAATTCCAGTTAGTGACAGAGAAATGATAAAGGTAATGTTTCACAATGTATACGCGTTTGATGAAGGTGGCCTGAGTGTACCCACAGGTTTGATGAAGGTAACCCACGTATACATCTAGAATTAGAGTATATGCAGTTTTGATGAAGATAAGTCAAGTATACATGTGAGTATGAAGAAGCCAAGTCGTGTATGTACTTACGCACTCATTTTATGATACCTGGGGTCCTTACCATGGTTTTAGCCCACAATATTGAGCGTGATCTATTTATTTCCTTCCAAAAATACCATTAACACTTGTGTGGTTTTGGTTCATGGTATTGGGAAAGGATCAAACTATATAAGGAGAAGAAGATCATAGTGCAAAGTGTGCATGTGTATGGGTATTGAATGAATACTTCACTCTGAAGTATATCTACATGGAATGGGTTACAATTTATTGATAGATCTGAAATATTGATGCACCTATGGATATAATGATGGATCAAGATCTCTAGACCTGAAATGACTATGTATTTGCTTGATCTATTTATGCAATGTTTAGATCTGTGATATGGTGAATTTTTGTTGAAGCGAAGGGTATGATTCAAATAACTCTATTGATCTGAAGTGTTATGCAGTCTTGAGTATTTACAGATCTATACGCCAGTTCGTCTAGGTAAAAGTGTGTATATATGCAGGCTCGTTTCAACAAATGCGCGTATGGAATCTAGGGTTTTGCTGAAGAATGCTAAAGGAAATTTCTGATCAGTTTTACTATGTTTTTTTATGTTTGTCAAAGTTGTCTTCATACCGATCTGGGTTGTTTGAGTATTGCTTATGCTGCTAGTTGATTGTGATTAAAGATCAGTGATTGGTTGGTGGATTGATGGTTCAATGAATGATTTGGTACAATTATATGTTTCAGTTTGTTGTATGGTATTGGGATTAAATGTGTGGAGTGGGTCGAGTATGAAAATCGAATGAAAAGAGGCCTACAAGTTGTGTTGTGTTGAAGCTGTTGGATCCAGTGTGAAAATTGATGAAATGTGGTCCGTGGTGGTGCTAAGGGTTGGAGCCTTCAGTGAGGGGATCATAGCTCCCTTTCAGTGGTTGCTGGTAAATGAGATCAAGGAGTAGTAGCTCCCTTCCAGGAGTTGCTGGTAAACGAGAGTAGGTGGTCGTAGCTCCGTTCCATTGGTAGCTGGTAAACGAGATCAAGGGTTTGGAGCTCCCTTCCAATAGTAGCTGGAGAACGAGAAAAGGTTGCAACCTTCTGCAAGTGGGTGCCCGCGTGCTGGTATGAGTCTGCACCAGTAAAATATTGTAAATAGTTTTCTTTATAATAAATATTGAAGACAAAGACGACAACAACGGTGGTTTTCTCCTGACTTGGGTTTCCACCTTAAATCCTAGTGCCGACTTGGGTTTCCACCTTAAATCCCAGTGCTCATGTTTGTTGCTTATATGTGATGATTTATTTTTTCTTACTGTATATGCTTACTGCTACTAAATGTCTGATGAATGAATGATGCACTGATCTAAGTAAATATTTATCTGCATAAAAAGATCTCTTGACATACACAAGTTTCATTAGACATAGTCATGTGTATACACTAGTTGGATTAATCAAAGTCACATATAGAAATTAGTAAAGAAAAAGTAACGTTTATAGTAAGTTATAAATATTTCTTCAACACCCCCCCCCGCACCCCCCCCACCCCCCCTCTCTCAGTATTTTTCCCAACCAAGGAACCTTAAACTAAAAGAATCACACTCAATTTAGAGAAAAATGATAAACAAAATGAACCAACATGAAATTTTGTGAGATTTTAGAAAAATTTTGTCTCTATTACATTAAAAACAATAAAATCAATTATATTATCTATGAAACTAATGGAACATAACCTTGTGAATCAACTAAATTGTATTAAATGTTCTCCAAAGTCATAAAACTTGAAAGCAACCAAGGGTAGAAATGCCCCAAAAGGAAATATGCAAGTTTAGATGGAAAAAGATAGGAGCTTAAACATAATACGAAACATAAGCCTAACCAAAGAGCGGGTCCATTAACAAAAGGCAACTCAAAAACAAGAGAAGGGATATATTTTCCAATAGTCTTGAGTGATGATCATACTTGACTGCATATCAATGTAATGTAATACAACAAGGATGGGTAGGAATTTTTGCATCAAGAGGAAATTAAATAATTAAATTAACTAAAGAGGGTGGTAAAAGAGACAATAGAGGATGGTGGGCAACAACTACAAAAGGCTAAAGCACGTAGAGAAAAAATATCGATGTGGAGAACAATTATTATGTGTTATTCTCCACTCCTCAAATTCAATTCCCCATTTTCAATCCCTGCAAGTGGCATGTTGAGCCCTTAATGAGTATATTTTTGTAATGGTATTACTCCTTGTGTTGACAAAGCCTTGAGCATTTGTAGAACCTGATTTAACCAGTTCCCCCTTCGCCCCCACCCATGTTTAATTCCTGCAAATGACATGTTGAGCTTTTAATGAGTATATTATTGTAATGGCCTTAATCCATGTGTTGAAAAAGCCTTAAGCATATGTAGAACCTGATTTACCATAGATACCACCCTTGAAATCAGGGGAACTGCCCATTGAATTTCCCTAAGAAGTGCACTTTAGGAAGATGAAAAATACGAAAGGTTAATTTTCTCATGCTACATTGATTCATATTTAATGCATATTTAAAAATAGCATTTTGAATGAAGCATTTAAGCTTAATTATAACAAATTTTCAATTCCTTAGCTAACATTTCTACCCAAGAATGTTTTCAGTTTTTGTCTTCAAGATTGGTCATCACTGCCCCCTTCCCCCCCACCCCCTCTTGTTGTTGATTTTTTCATATTCAAAGAGAATGAGGACCATGTAGAAATTTGTTACTGTATACAACAGATGCTCATAGTCTTACACATTTCTTTAATCAAACTTCCAATACATAAGGGCCTCCCAAATCTCCCTAGTTCATTGTTAGTCCCACCATACACCCTTGGTTCATGATAGCACAACTAAACACACCATTGCTAAGTTATTAATTATACCTATTTTCTTTCCTAACTTCACACTTAAGTTCAACATTACTATTGCATTGTATTTATGTCTCTATGAGATTTGAACATGGGCATCCATAATGAAAACAAGCCTTTAGCTAGTTAACCTCACCTATGTAAAGTACATTTGTAATTTCTTTTATAGTGTATGGCCGTTTGTGGTCATGACATTTACAATATCTAATCCGACTCTATAGTATATGGCTATTTGTCATCATGAAATTTACAAAATTTTCTAAAATTACTGAACCAAAAACATTATACTTCATATTTTATAAGTTGATAGTATTTTAGCAACTATGATGTTGAACTAGACTATATATGTTTATGTAAAAATTAATCATGGATATATCTGTTTATAAAAATGAATCAATTTAATAAGTTAGTTTTATATGTCAATATTGACATACTGATTCACAGTTAATTGTTTAGTTATAATTAGTGTCAATGAAAGCTTGTATGGTTGGTCAAGTGAAGGTGGTAATATCCTCTGTACAAAATTCGATAGTTTTTTAGCAACTATGATGTTGAACTAGACTATATATGTCTAAGAAAAAATTAATCATGGATATATCTATTTATAAAAATGAATAAACTTAATAAGGAAGTTAGTTTTATATGTCAATATTGACATACTAATTCATAGTTTTAATTGTTTAGTTATAATTAGTGTCAATGAAAGCTTGTATGGTTGGTCAAGAGAGGGTGGTCATACCCTTTGTAAAAAAGTAGATAGTCTTTTAAAACTATGATGTTGATAGTATTAAATAACAACTATGATGTTGAACTAGACTATATATGTCTATGTAAAAATTAATCATGGATATATCTATTTATAAAAATGAATCAACTTAATAAGGACGTTAGTTTTATATCTCAAGATTGGCATACTAATTCACAGTTTTAATTGTTTAGTTATAAATAGTGTCAATGATAGCTTGTATGGTTGGTCAAGTGGGGGTGGTAATACCATGTGTACAAAGGTTTTCTTCTTCAAGTACATGTTGGCCCCTCAAAGATAATGTGATTTTCAAGTGAGCTAAATATGGTTTTGGACAAAGGTCCAATGACTTCTCATATTAATGTTGATTAGGCTAAACAAATAATTAATCAAAAAATCAAGAGCTAGCATTGCTGACCTTAAGTTATATTAACTATACAATATGCAAGGGTTGTTAGCATCTTGTGACATATAAAATGACTCATAAATAACCTAGATTCATAGGCATTATCTCACTAAATACTAGCTCAACAATATCTCAAAACTTAAACCACACATCAATATATTATCGAGCTTTCCATATGAAATTTTAATGGTTAAATTTATAGTGATTTTTTTCTAAGGATGCTTGGAAACTAAAGGATGCTCTCTAACATTAGTATAGGGTATCATTGGTACTCAACATAGACTAGTACACCTCACCCAAGAGATTCAAGTCGATCACCTACAAACAAGAAACTAGTCCAAAGCCCAACAACATTGATGACACTTTATTAAACTAAACTAACCCCTTAGGCTGAATTTATAGTGGTCTCTCTCTCTCTCTCTCTAGATATATATATATATATAATTTTAAAAAATACTTTTATCTCTTGTAAAAATTGATTTTAAAATGAGTTTAACTTCATAAAAAGTAAATAAGATTCATCCACTTATAAACACTATACACATTAAATTAATTAAATATTCCATATTAATCCATTAAACATTATTTTAATATACTTATTATAATATTAAAAAATATAAAAATTAAAATAACTTATATAATATATCTAATTATTTAAAATAATGCGCACATTACCTTTCATTTCATATATATATATATATAATTTCTTTGTAAATAACAAAATACCCTTTCTACTTGATCTTGGGTTAGAGGTCAGATTCCAGGGGGTGAGGCTTTGCTCTTACGGGCCAAGGTTTTTAACGCCAATGCCGTCTGTTTAACTTCTTCGACATTCCTTTGGATGATAATATGAAAATACCAGTATATATCTTGATGTATGTATGTCGGATCTAAGACAGGACCCCAGTTATGTCCCCTATTGGTCCGCTATAGGCGATGGGGTTTATATATTATCTTTTGATGGGCATAATACTCGTATGTAAACAACCTGTGTATGTTTAATTTAATTTAATTTTAAATTATTTTATCGCTTTAAGTTATTAAAGTAACTATAATTCATCTCAAACTCCCAATATAAAATGAAACGTGAATTTAAAAGTCATAGGATCTATTGTTTTAAAAACTATTGAACACGTACGGTTGACACCATTAATACAGATCCATGCTAATTTTCCTTATCAATACTATAAACAGACGTTATTAAAACGAATTTGAAACGTTTGTTAATTTTGATAGAGAAACCTACAAAATAGAAAGGCGTCATCTATAAAGGTCGCAATTTAGTTATTGGAGTGATGAAATTTGAAATTTTTAGTTAGAATTGGATTTAATGATAGAAATAGATTAAGCACTATTAAAAATTTGGAGCATCCAAAAATATGAAATCTAACCACTTTAACCTGGATTTCCAAACATTTATACGATATTTTCTCAAAATCTTACGATAATTTTCATTCTAGGTTTTTTTCAGCCAAAATGTAGCCTCTTAGACTAAATGGAAAATGTAGAATGGACAGAAAAAACCTTCAAAAACTAATTTGAAGTGTCATATTATTATTGGCAGAGAAGAACCTTAAAAAATTAGAAAGGAAAATGGCAGAATTGCTAGCCTGTCCGTACATGTGCTCAGGAAGGTTGATTATGGGAAGAAGCTAACTCTGTGACAAACCAGAGGTGATTTGACAACCTCTGGTAACTCCCCTCTGGCGTGACCCATTCTAGCACGACAATCGACTCGTCTGACGTCTGAGATTCCAACGAGCCAACCTGTTTCCGGCAATGTCTCCTCCTGACTTTTCCGTTTGGTATCTGTGCATGTCATGCTCTTGGCGGAAGTTATGGTGCATGTCATGCACCATACATGACACAATGCTCCATGTTTTTAAATTGAGTGTGGGGAAATTAAATTTTGAAAAATAGGCGCCTTAATCTTCTCTAAGAACTCAAAAAAATAAGATTTTGTTTCTATTGTTTTTGTTTCTCTTGTATTTGGTTCAACGCCTTGTTATGGCAGGGGGATAGTTGCAGATTCTCTGTAATTTTGTGAGAGTAAATTCACATAATGGTGCCAAAGTGGTGGTTCTCCATCCATAGTTTCATTCTCTTGCGCTCTTGTTTCCTCGATTTCACCTGCCTCTTGTTGGCTCCTACTGCATCTCATTCTCTTTCGTTCTATTGCACTCCTGCTTTTGCTTCCAGTTGCGTTACTAGGGGATCTGCCTCACAAAATTCAACACTCCTGCTTCCGCTTCCAGTTGCATTACTAGGGGATCCGCCTCACAAAATTCAATGCTCCTGCTTTCGCTTCCAGTTGTGTTACTAGGGGATCTGCCTCACCAAATTCAGCCGAAAATAGTTAGACGATCTCCAACAAAAAGGGAAGATTTTTCTACGGTATCGATCTCATGATATCTCCAGTCGTAGGAGGACGATACAGTGATGTGTAGCTCTAGTAGGCCAAATGCGTTGTTTTTTCTACAAAAGGCATTGTTTTTGTTGTATCTTAATTTTCCACTTTATATCTGTTAATAAATAAATGATCAGAATTATATTTTCAAATTAAGCCCAAAAATAAGCGAACCTGTCGCTCGAATACTCAAATGAATTGAATGGAGTTTGATGGGAGGTTAAAGACATAGCCAGGGTTTCCCTCTACCTAGATCCAGAGGATGGTAGATACAATCCCAAAAATTTAAATGGTTTCTCCAGCCATATTTCGTTCTCATGAGCTCTCACTAATTCGCTTCCAGTTACCTGTTGTTGGTTCTTGATACCTCATGTTCTCTTTCGTTCTCTCGTGCTCTTGATGCGACTTCTAGTTGCTTTAATAGGGGATCTGACTCAAGAAATTAGTGGAAAAAAGTCAGACAATCTCCAACAAAAAGGGGAGCTTCCACTGCGGTGGGTCTAAAGGTTTTTATTTTACTTTTTTTTGAATAGAAAGAAAAATCAATGTATTTAAAGAACAAATCACTACAATTTTTAATGGAAGATAAAACCCCATAGTGCAAACAATAGTGGAATAATAACAAATCATTATAAGCAACAATATACAACGATTTGCAACGATATTGTTAAACTTTGTAGTACTTAGATTTGTATTTTCAAAATTTTACTTGTCATTATAATTTTCAATAAAAAAAATGGACAAATAGCCAATCCAATGTATTTTGGTGGAGAAAGTTATGAAAACCAATTTCACAGCGAAGGTCATTAAATAAATCCATAGAACTCAAAATTTTCACAATTAAATGTTGACAATGTTCTCGGTATTAGTATTAGATGATACAACAATTTTGTGTAGAAAATTTATGTTCACTAAATTAAAAATTACCCTAATTATCTATTATGAATATATAAATTTCATTCTATTTTGACTAATTGAAATGCAAAATAATAATTTTTATAGTTATTTATTGTATGTATTATAGAGTTTTGAACTAGTTTTCAGCTAGGTTGTAGGTTGTATACATATTCTAAGATAAAGTGTAAGAACATAATGGATTGATAAAAGGAGTCACATAGCCATGAAATATAGAAATCTTGTTGTTATTAATGTTGTGGAGAAGACTAAAGTCATATATTTGATTATTATTATTATTGTAATGTTTTCTTTGTTATTGGTAATTAATTTTTGAGAAATTGTATTATTGTTCATCTTTGAATTTTGGTTAAATATGATATAATTGTTTAATATTAGAGGTTGTGCATTAACCTCTTCTATATCAATTGAACATGCCATCTGGAAGAGTAATGTGCAGTTTGTTTGGTTTTTTTTTTTTGTTACAATGAATTATGTAATTCATTATTAAAATTTTAGATTAAGTTTTTTATTTTTTATATTGTAATTAAATTAATTCATACTTTATACAAATTTAGATTCTATGAATGTAGTCTAAAAGAGTGATATCCTACAATGGTGTTGCTAATTAACTAGAAAATTTATGTTTGTTTTAATCACTAAATTTTATTTGAGCATTATGTAATTATTTAATGTGTGAAATTATATTATTTCTATTTTGTATGTTTGAGTTTAGTAAATTTTATTATTATTATTATTATTATTATTATTTATAATTTGAACATGTGCACCTTGCTTTCCTAGCTAGCTTAGTAATATGAAAATCTCAATTTAGAATCATACACTTTACAGATTCATCATTCACAATTTATATTATACTCTCTATTTGTTATATTGTAATTAAATTTATTCTTAATATTGAATTATACCACTGTAAATCTATTTTACCTAAATCTATCCTGCCCTAAGAGGTATAAAATTTGTACAAGTTGTAAACTTTTTAGTAACCATTTTTAATCTAAAATATTCACTTAGAGAAACTTGATCTCATCCATTACACTATAGATTTAAAGTTACACTTCATATTAAACATAAAAAGAATTACACATTCTTATCCTAGTTAATAAACCATGGAAATGTTTTTTTTTACTTGAAATGAAAACACAATATTTCCCCACATTTCATGTATGGTAAACGATTAAACCCCACGGACTTGATTATGGGGCCTCACCCTAAGGGAATAATATTTAAAAATTAATTTTTAATTTTGGTTCACAAGTTAGTTAGGGTAGCTAAGGAAATTATGGGAGGAGCCACTAAGTGAAAATTTCACGAGTAAACCACTCACTTGATTATGGAGCCTCTCCCCAAGGGAATCCAAGAGAGTCAAACTCCTTATTAGCAACAAATAGCAATGTAACCCCCCTCGGTCATTTGTAAATATTTCACAAGTTACTTTTACTCCTAGAACTTAATTGACTATGGATTTCACAAGTTACTTTTACTCCCAAAACTTAATTGAATTTAATATTTAAAAAATAATTTTGAATTTTGGTTGACAAGTTATTTAGGGTGGCCAAGGAAATTACGGGAGGAGCCACTAAGTGAAAATTTCATTTATCAAACAGGTTATTTCCTTCCCCAAAGAAAAAGAGTCCTCTTTGTTGGAAAAAGAAGCCAAGGAAGAGGGAAAAGAACTAAGTAAAGAAAACTAGTATCTCAACAAGATGCTGATTGAGTTAAGGCAACAAGCTACAAATATGGGATTCTTGAGTTGTGTGATCTTTGTCATAACCTAAGTAAGACTGGTTGGAGTCTAAGGTAGTTTGGGAACTATGTTATCTGGTAGTGGAATTGGCATGGGGGAGAATTGGTAAAGGTACCAATCTTATTGGTTAGGAGGACTGCATTATCTCTCGAAAGATTTTCTTGGGAGGCTCAAATTGAGAATACATAAGTCCCTAGAATTTTTTGTTGAATGTACAGAAGTTGAGGTTGTATTTCATGATATAGAATGAAAGTGTTGATTCCATAGGGTGTGGATTCGATAGAAAATTGTCTGCATACAAAGGGTTATTATTGTAGATTGAGTTTTTGGTATTAGTGGTTGTTGTTGAAACAAATTAGAAGGCAACCCAATGCTATAGTTATTAATGTTACAACTTCGTTATTTAATATGATGTGTTTACATAAATGGATTATATGTAATATTTTTTTTTACTCAATATGATATGTTCTGATATATATGCAATGACCCTGTAGGGATTTAAGAAAATAATTGTTTTCCCTAAGTGTGGTTTGTAGCAGAATATAAGATTGTTTGTTTATGGCAAATGAATGCTAAGTCCGAACCAAATGACCAAAGAATATAACTGAGTCCAAAGGCAAGCTAGTGACATGTTATTACTAACCAGTTTAGTCCTCCTCCAAGGAGATAATATTTCAGCAGCCTAGGACTGTTCTGAGCTAGTCTATTCATTAGAACAACTAGGCTAATTAAATTTCTTACAAGAATAAATTTATAGAAATGATACATCAAATAATAGTACATCAAGAAAGGAATAAGTGCATCTACATGAAAATTACCACTATTCTTTAAAACGAAAAATAATAATCCAAAAGGAGATAGAAAAACCATAGCAATAAAAATACAACTATTAATATAAAGAAAAAAAAATACAAGAAAGTTGAACATCTAGCGAGAAATAATTATATGCTGAGATTTTTTAACATTAAATAAATAGTTGAACACAACTCAATTTAACGAGTAACATCAAATTCGAGAAAGTATCATATTAAGTGAGACATACCAAGAGGCTGAAATCATCAATAGTATCAAGAGCATACTTATAACAAATATAGTGAAAAACCCCAATATCTGCATTAAGTACAAATAAATAATGTTGGCATTTTTAGCTAACTGTAGAAATATTAACACTATCTACCCATCACACTACTATCTACATTCTTTGTAATAAAATGAACAAAATGGTTTTAATTTTCTCTAGGTATACAACTATTCTTTACAAGAAAATGATGTGTCCCAAATAATGTATTTGATCCTTATAAAGATCACACTTGTTTTACTTCGCATATAGTTGATTTTCTCGTAGTTTCTGCAATACAATTCACAGATGTCGTGTAGTGTCTTCAATAGAGCAAAAAATATTGGGGCATAATGCTATAATTTAGAATATTTTGTAGTAGCTTCCTGCAACTGATGGAAAAGAAGTTCTAGCTTATTTAATCGTGTCCAAATATATTTATCTGCTTATAGTACACCTTCTTTCTGAAAATAAGTAAAGGGTTGCAATTTTTATTAATAAATAATTGTTTCTATCAAAATATTTCTGATTTAGATCTAAATAAGTTGTGTTTAAACTTCAAATCAAACAGAGTGTGGTCCACTGATTCAACCCTTTCAGGTAGGGACAAGGATATTTTATGACACTTATATCAGTTTCTTTTGCAGACTTCTTCTTTCTACACAAATTCCCTGTAATTTTCAAAATCCCAGATGGATTAGGATCTTGATCATACCTAGTGTGTACTCTCCTTGAAGTCATACTTTCTTAAATGAATTGATTGCATTTGGTTTTAAAATCACTAACATTTGGGTAAATTTTTAGCCTATTAGTATCTATTTCATTGTCACCCTCAGGAACCAGTTTTGAAAGCTTTTCTGTACTTTCTAGTTTGCCCAACTCTTACCCCCTTCTCCTTTCTGCCTCATTTGTTGATAACATATTTGTGCCTTCTGAATGGCTTTGTCCATTATTTTTGGATTATCAAACTCTATGCATTCTTTCATAAATGCAGGGAAACTGGTCACAAATGTTGTACCTTAGCTTTCTCTTCACTTATATAGGGTACATATCTTAGCAAGGATGTAAATTTAGTCACAAAATCATCTACTGTAAGTTGTCCCAGTGTGAGATCGTGAAACTATTTCGCTTTATTGTCATAAAAGCATTCAATCAAATATTTTTCCATGAAATATTTCTGAAATTTATCCCAAGTTACTTCTTGCTCGACTACTCCATGAATAACCTTGACATATTCCCACAACAAAGTGGAATTTCCTTATAGCTAATAAATTTCTAGTCGTGCCTTCATATTGGCGTTATATTCATAAATTTGAAAACATTTGTTCATATTTATTAACTATGCTTCTGTCACTTCATCTGACTCACCGTCATACGTCGGGGACTTATTTTTCTTGAATCCACCTTGCAGTTATGTTTTCTCTCATTTGACTATCTTCTAATTTGATACATTTCTAGATTGTTCCTCATCTCATCTTTATCTCCCTCTGAACTCTGGGTATGGCTTCTTTCTGAAATAATTGGTTCTCCTAATTGTCTAAAGGCTTGTGCTCTATTCCCATTATCATGTTTTGGTTTAGAATTCATATGGTTCTCCCTCTTTGTAAGGCATTTCATGATTCGTTCTTGATCATGCATTTACCTCTCATTATCCATCCTTAACCTTACCATTTCTACCTTCAACTGTTGTAATGTCTCCATCAACAGGGAAATATTATTTTGGGATTATTCCCTCAATTGGATCCACACTTCAAGATTGGATTCTATATATGGCTTAGCTTTAGGTCCTACTGGTGGTCTCCCATCACCTTAATATATTACTCCATGGGCGACATATGTTGATTCCAAAACATTTCATTAGGGTTGCACCCTCGAAAACTCCCGAAAATTTGCAATGCCACCTATGTGAACTAAGGGACAGGTGGTTGGTCTTGACTCCAACCCATGGAAGGTTGTCCATTGTCAATCATGAGGGTTTCAATCGGACAATGGAGATGTGAATTGGGTAGTTAAGGGGAAACTACCCATGCCCTAGTAACCACACCGAATTATTTTGCTTCTATTTCTGGAGTAGAACAAGACTCTACAACGAAACCCTATCAGTGTGGTTTCCTTCACATTCGAGTACCAGTTTTTACCCTGTCGGGTATCTAACCTCCTTGAAATTAACGACCATGCATGATCACCATTGTAAAATTCATTAAAGGGTTTTCTTTTCCTTGTTCTTAAGTGTCATCGTTAATATTTCATGACTCTCTTCAGTCTCATGGTTCTATTCCATGGTTTCTTGGGAGCGAGGGTAACACAACCTCCCAAATTTGTTGCAGCTAATTCTCCACCTTCATTTCTATTTTTTGATAAGAACCCTAACTCTGCAGCTATCTATGACATCCAACCCACTTCCAAAGCTTCCAGGAGGCGCCGACTCTATGAGATCTATTAGTTTTTGCTATAACCCTCTACATTATTCGTTTCTTCCTTTGGGTTTCTTTGTTTTTTGAAGGTTTCCTCTACTTGCAGGTTATTCTAAGTTACTTTATTATCTCAAGGTTAATTTCGACATCCAAGTTCCTTTTTTAACCCTTTGTCTTTGGTTTTGTAGGTTCGACCCTAAATATATGATTCATCTTTTCCATAGGATAATTGTATTTCTGGGTTTTTAGACTTTGTGCTACCATGAAAGTCATTGGTGCTTTAATTTATATTTTTTTTCATGCTAAGGGCCCTCAGGAGCTCGATAATGAGTTCTAGGGTTTTTTTTTCATTTATTACAAATAATGTAGATAGTAGTGTGATGGTTAGATAGTGTTAATATTTCTACAGTTGGCTAAAAATTCCAACATTATTTATTTGTACTTAATGCATATATTGGGGTTTTTCACTATATGTGTTATAAGTATGCTCTTGATACTATTTACAGTTTGAGCCTCTTGGCCCGTCTCACTTAATATGATACTTTATGGAATATGATGTTACTCATGAAATTGTGTTGTGTTCAACTGTTTATTTTATGTTAACAAATCTTGGCATATCATTATTTATTGCAAGATACTCCATTTTCTTGTCCTTGTTATCCTTTTTATTAGTAGTTATTTTTATTAATATGTTTTTTCTATATCCTTTTGGATTATTATTTTTCATTTCGAAGAACAGTGATGTTTTTCATGCGTTGTAGATGCACTTACTCCTTTCTTGATGTACTATTATTTGATGTATTATTTCTGTAAATTTCTTATTGTAATTAATTTAATTAGCCTAGTTGTTGCAATGAATAGACTAGCTCAGACCAATCCTAGGCTGCTAAAATGACGAGGACTAAATTGACTAGCAATAAAATGTCACTAGATTCAGTTTGGACTCAGTTATATTCTTTGGTCATTTGGGTTTCACTTAGCATTCATTTGCAAGAAACAAACAATCTTATATTCTACTACCAACCACACTTAGGGAAAACAATCATTTTCTTAAATCCTTGCGGGGTCATTACATATATACGTGAACATATCATATTAAGTAAAAAAAAATATTACATATAATCCATTTATGTAAGCTCATCATATTAAATAACATGCCTGTAACATTAATAACTCTAGCATTGGGTTACTTTATAATTTGTTTCAACAACAACCAGGAATACCATAAAATCATTCTACAATAATAACCCTTAGTATTCACACAATTTTCTATCTAATCCACACCCTATGGAATCAACACTTTCATTCTATATCATGAAATACAACCTCAACTTCTGTACATTCTCAACAACAAATTCTAAGGACTTATCAATTCTCAATTTGAGCCTCCCAAGGAAATCCTCCGAGAGATAATGCACCATGGAAAATTTTAAGGATGGAAGTTTATCTGAAAGTTTAGAAACCTTGGCGAATCTTACTAGTCCCTAATATGCAAATTGTAAAAAATTTGATGATGTTTTTGTAGAAATATCTAGATTTGCGATGATTTTATATTAGTTGATATAATATTTCGATGATTTTTAAGGTAAAATAATGGTGTACTATAAATTTTGGGCTAATCATTTTAGAAAAAAAAGGAAATTGGCAAATATTTTTTTTGGAAAAAGCATGGAAAATTAGCCCACCTGCTAATATTAGCCCCTAATATTTTCCCTATAATGCACTCCTCCCTACTAATAATATTGGCACCTTTACCAATTCTCCCCAGTGCCAATTCCACTACTAGATAACATAGTTCCCAAACTACCTTAGACTCCAACCAGTCTTACTTAGGTTATCACAAAGATCAACCAACTCAAGAATCCCATATTTTCAACTTGATGCCTTAACTCAATCAACATCTTGTTGAGATACTAGTTTTCTTTCCTTAGTTCTTTCTTTGACATGCCTCAGGTTTTCCTTTTCTTTTTTTGGCTTCTTTTTCCAACAAAGAGGACTCTTTTTCTCTGGGAAAGGAAACAACCTGTTTGGTAAATGAAATTTTCACTTAGTGGCTCCTCTAGTAATTTCCTTGGCTACCCTAACTAAATTGTCAACCAAAATTCAAAATTAATTTTTAAATATTAAATTCAATATTAGTTTTCGCGTTCAACCCATAGTCAATTAAGTTCTAGGAGTAAAAGTAACTTGTGAAATATTTACAAATGACCGAGGGAAATTAAATTGCTAGTTGTTAATAAGGAGTTTGAACCTCTTGGATTTCCTTGGGGTGAGGCCCATAATCAAGTTTTTGGTTTACTAGTTTACCATAAATGAAATGTGGGGACTCTCCTATTCTTGTGTTTTCATTTCAAGTAAAAAAAAACATTTCATTGGTTTATTAATTAGGATAATAATGTGTAATTATTTTCATGTTTAATATGAAGTGTAACTTTAAATCTATACTATAATGGATGAGATCAAGTTTCTCTAGGTGAATATTTTAGATTAAAAACAGTTACTGAAAAATTACAACTTGTAGAGATTTTATACCTCTTAGGGCATGATAGATTTAGTTAAAATAGATTTACATTGATATATTTAAATATTAAGAATAAACTTAATTACAATATAACAAATAGAAATTTTAATATAAAGTGTATATTTCTAAATTGAGATTTTCATATTACTAAGCTAGCTAGGAAAGCAAAGTGCACACTGCTCTTTCGAGATAACATGTTCAAATTATAAATAATAATAATAATAAAACTTACTAAAAGTCAGACATACAAAATAGAAATAATATAATTTCACACATTAAATAATTACATAGTGCTCAAATAAAATTTAGTGATAAAAAACAATATAATTTCTAGTTAATTAGCAACACCATTATAAAATATCACTCTTTTAAACTACATTCATAGAATCTAAATTGGTAAAAATTATAAATAAAATTGATTACATTATAAAAAATTAAAAAATTGAATCTAAAATTTGAATAATGAATTACATAATTCAATGTGTTCCAAATGTGGCAAATTATCAAGTGTACATTTCTTAATGGTTAGAAAAACAACATAATAAAAAAACACTCGCATGCCAATATAGAAATAAATAACTAAAGAAATTGCACATTACTCTTCGAGATGGCATGTTCAATTGATGTAGAAGAGGTTAATGCACAACCTCTAATATTAAACAATTATATCATATTTAACCAGAATTCAAGGATAAACAATAATATAATTTCTCAAAAATTAATTAACAATGACACAAAGAAGATTACAATAATCAAACATATGACTTCTGACTTCTCCACAACATTAATAACAACGATATTTCTATATTTCATGGTTATGTGACTACTTTTATCAATCCATCATGTTCTTATACTTTATCTTAGAATATGTATATTACTAGTTCAAATATCTATAATACATACAATAAATAACTATAACAATTACTATTTTGCATTTAAAGATATTTGTGTATAATAATATAATAATTTGTTTTCCAAAAAATTATGTAGTTTTATATTAATAAAATTATAAAATAAAAATGAAAAATTAATCACTGAGTATGAAATTTATATATTTATAACAGATAATTAGGGCAATTGTTAATTTAGTGAACATACATTTTCTACACAAAATTGTTGTATCGGCTAATACTGAGAACATTGTCAACATTTAAATTTGTGAAAATGGTGAGTTCTATAGATTTGGTTAATGACACTCGATGTGTAATTGGTTTTCATAAATTTATCCACCAAAATACACTGACTTGGATATTTGTCTATTTTTTTATTGAAAATTATAATGACAAGTAAAATTTTGATAATACAGATTTAAGTATTGCAAAATTTAACGATAACATTACAAATCGTTTATATTTCTTCTTATAAGGATTTGTTATTATTCTAGTATTTTTAGCACTATGGGGTTTTATCTTCCATTGAAAATTGCATTATTGTTTGCACTATGGGTTTTTATCTTCCATTGAAAATTACATTGATTTATTCTTTAAATAGGTTGATTTGTATTTTTGTTCATTAAAGGTAAAATAAAAACCTTCAAACCCACCACAGTGCAAGTTCCCCTTTTTGTTGGAGATATTCTGACTTTTTTCTGTTGAATTTCTTGAGATAGATTCCCTAGTAAAGAAACTAGAAGTGGCACCAAGAGCACAAGATAACGAAAGAGAACATGAGGCAATAGGAACCAACAATAGGCAGCTGAAAGCGAGGTAGCAGGAGCTCAAGAGAACGAAATATGGCTGGAGAAACCATTTGAATTTTTGGGTTTATATCTACCATCCTTTGGATCCAGGTAGAGGGCAACCCTGGCTATGTCTTTAACCTCCCATCGAACTCCATTCAATTCATTTGAGTATTCGCGCACCAGGTTCGCTTATTTTTGGGCTTAATCTGAATATATAATTCTGATAATTTATTTATTAATAGATACAAAGGGGAAAATTAAGATACAACAAAAAAGATCCCTTCTACCTAGTAGAGCTGCAGATCGCTATATCATCCTCCTACAACTGGTAATTCCGAGATATCACGAGATCAATGGCGTAAAAATCTTCCCTTTTTGTTGGAGACAGACTGATCATTTTGGTTGAATTTCAGGAGGCATATCCCTAGTAACACAACTGGAAGCCGAAGTAGGAGTGCTAAATTTTGTGAGGCATATCCCTTAGTAACACAACTGGAAGTGAAAGCAGGAGTGCAAGACAATGAAAGAGAACAAGAGGTAGCGAGAGCGAGCAAGAGGCAGGTGTAAGCAAGGCAATAAGAGTGCAAGAGAACGAAACTATGGAAGGAGAACCACCACTTTAGCACCATTCTGTGAATTTACTCTCACAAAATTATAGAGAATCTGTAACTATCCCCTCCATAACAAGGAATTGAACCAAATACAAGAGAAAAATTAACAAAAGCATATTGTTTTTGAGTTTTTAAAAAAAGATGAAGGCCCCTATTTTCAAATTTTCATTTTCCCAGCTCGATTTAAAAACATGGAGCATTGAGTCATGTATGGTGCATGCCATGCACCATAATTTCTTCCAAGAGCATGACATGCACACATAACAAATAGAAAATATGAGAGAAGACATTGCCAGAAAAGGGTTGGGTTGTTGGAGTCTCTGAGGCCAGACAAGTCAGTTGTCGTGCTAAGGGGAGTTGTCGAAGGCTGTCAAATCACTTCTGGTTTGTCCCAAAGTTGGTTTGTTCGAGAGTTCGCTTCTTCAGTTGATTGTACTTGTGAGTAAAAGTTGCACCAACCTACAACGGCTAAATATCTACACCAACACACCCATTCCATGTCCACATCAAATTTATTTAGCTTCTTCGGTTGATTGTACCTGTGAGTAAAGGTTGCACCAACTTAAAATGACTGAATCTCTATGCCGACACACCCACTCCATGCCACATCAAATTTAGATTGAATGTTTGGTTTCTTATTTCTTTAATTTTCACCTTAATCGCAAACCTACCAAACAACACATCCCAGTCCGAAAGATAAAAGAGAAAGAGAAAAGTGATTAAGATTGAGAAATAAAGTGAGCTCAAACTCTCTTAAAAGAGGAGAGAATGGTCAACATATTGTGCTGAAAATGCTTTCAAAGATAAAATTGTGGATGAAACTGAAAAAATGTATTAAAAAAAAAACGAGCGGCCGATGGCAGTGAAAATTGATTGCATTATATAAACCCCAAAAAATTAATGGAGCCAAAACCTGGATAAGCAGGCAAACTATTTCCGTGATGATGATGTTTGATTGCATCCTAATTTAATATGATGCTTGACTGCATACATTTAATGTGATACAAGTGGTATTGATAACACTTGTTTGCATGAGGAATTTAATCATGGATATTTATATCTTAACAAAACTGTAATTTTGCATGTGAGCCAAGTATGGTTTTGGACAAAAGGTTAAATCAATTCTTAGGTCAATGTTTGTTAGGGGAACTAATAGTTAATATATATATATAAAAAAAAAAAATAGAACTAATATACATATATATTTCCAAAAAAATAATTAAAGAGATAATATTAGTAACATTAAGTTCTACTAATTATACGATACAAAATGCAAGTTTTATTAGTATTTTCTGACATATGGGTAAACCCACGAAGGTGGGTTACACTTTTGTGAGAATCGGGGGCGGAAAAGTCATTTTCCCAACAGTTCGGATGAACATTTTTAAAAGTTCGGTTGAACTTTCGAAATTTATTCAGTCGAAATAATTCTGCTGTGTACATTGATGGCGTATTGATGACATAGGCAAATAGATTTTTGGCAGGAGATGGGAAAACCGGCAACAAAATTTCGGTCGAACTTGTTCTTATAAATATATTGGCTTGTAAACCTTAACGGGTTTCGGGCATATTACCGTTGCTGTCTCATGTTTGTCCATTGTCTCGCGTCAGTCTTTCTCACGTATGCTTGTTGTCTCGTGTTTGTGTTTGCAGGGGTGACGAGGTGAGGTGAGGTGTTGCTCTGTTACGCCGCGACGACGAGGCGAGGTGAGGTGTTTCTCTTGTTGCTCTGTTTTTTTTGTAATTTTTTTTTATTGATTTTTTTTGTTTGATTTTAATTTTAATTTTTTTTGGTCACGGGGAATTTGGTCTGCATCCTCCATTTGTCTTCGGTGATCTCCTAGCTCGTGCTCATATTCTCGTTGTGGCTTCTTCCTCTTGTCGACTGCGAATTTTTAGGTATGCTATCTTGATCCTCTATCATTGAATTTACAGGTATGCTATCATAGATGAATGAAGAATCAACCAGAAATTTGGGAGTTTTTTATTAGTTCCTTTCAACTCTAATTATGTTGGTTTGGTTTGTCTTTAGAAGCTTGATTGTAGAACTCGAATAAAGGAATACATGTTCTAGAATCCCTTACATGTTGGCTTATGTTTTATGGGGAATATGGAATCATCGGAATAAGTATATTTTTAAAAACTCTCAACCTAATCCCTTTATGATTGTTGTCAAATTTATGAATTCTTTTAATGAATAGTTTCCTAATCATATTTCAGCTATAAGCAAAAATTGGACAAAATGGTTATTAATATGAATGTCTATGTGAGAGGATTCTTTGATGGAGCTTATGCAAGCACTTAAGTCGTACTTACTTTTGAAGCCTGCCTTCTTCCCTTACTTACGTGCATGCTACCAACCCACCTGGTTCGATTTACAACCTTGATAGACCAGGACCAATCGATATAGATAGATATATGTGATTTTGGTAAATCATCAGGACATGTAGGTATTGCAGAATCACTCAGTCAATATTATAAGGGATATGCTGCTGTCTCTATTGCTCTACCAACGGCTTAATCACTGGAGAGACAGGATCACTTGCTGTATCACTTGCTTAACCAACAGCATAAACTTCCAGTTGAAGAATCAATCGTCTATCCCACTTGCTGCTGGTGCTCCCCCACTGTAGGGGTAACTTCCTACTGCTACCGCTATTTCTCATGTAATTTTGGAGATTGAATGGTAATTGAAATAAACCTCTATTATAGTATGAAAATTAAGTTATGAATTCGACCGGGTACTATCCATCATTTGGACAACACCTAAACCCTTTGTACTCGATTTTAACCACTTACTAGCATTCTCAATTCACTACCCAGCTGTTAGGGTCTTATAATAATAGGATTCATAATTTTGAATTGGCTCTGTTAAAATCTTGAAATATTGTACATACCTTTACTTTCTGCAAATGTATTCCCATATTAAAAAATGTATTCCTAAAAGAATAATCAAAGGACAAAAAGAAACAAAGATCAAAAGAATATTAAATATGTGTTGGCTCAAGGGGTCCTGACCCAGGTTCAGTGTGCAAGGTTTGCCAACAAACCCCTATACTACTGGCCCTTTCGGCAGTGACCTGCTTTCACAGGTCAAAGTCTCACCCGAAGTAGTATGGGTGGGTGCTGGAACCGAGTTTCCGCACCCTGAGAAAGGATGGCTAAAGCAAGCAGAGCTACACTAGGTCCTGTAATCCCCGATTACCTTGTCTGTGTAGGGTTAATTAAGTCTCTATTCGCATCCACATGCACTATATCTATAGTTATATGCTTGTTATAATATCAACATAGCAGTACATAAACAGAACATAACAGATCTAGATCCAAGAACACAGTACACAGATATTTCGCATCTTAAAGACAGAAAATGCATGGTACAAAAATTATCAGTAATCCACATAATAGTACTCACAGATTCAGTTCTCTAACAATCCTTTGCATTCATTCATTCATCAATTATTCCTTACAATTCCCTTCCCAACCTGCACACACAACATCAGGGTTTGCACACAGCTATACTTGGATCTCCGCGCACACAGCCAGCAGGAGTCCATTCCCCCAAAACCCAAACAGATAGCTTAAATCACAATCTGCATCAATAGCTCATCATTTCTTATCCTTTACAGTACAAAATGCATCTCTATTTATAACAATCTAGCCTCGATTTTCCTATGGTCCTCAACCCATGGTTTTCAGACCCCTATTTTACCCTTTGACCCATTACAATGCATTCGGGGCTTTGACCCACCCCAAAACCCCTCCGCTAGGCTAAATATAATAAACAATATTCAAAATGGACCAGTTTTGTAGCTTGTTAGGAGACCCCATTCCAATAGTTTCCCAACACAATCTTGCGACTCGTCTTGAGTCAATGCAGCTCCCATATAGTCATTGAACCCGATATGGCTTGAGTCGACTACCATTGACAAATATGGGTAAGATGTTTCCGTGCAGGGTAGCTAGTTGGACTGCTTCACCATTCGTGATTTCCTTAACTGTGTAGGGACCAAGCCAGTGTTGGGGAAATTTTCTTGGATGTTTCATAAATTGGCTATCGTATAAAAGGACAAGGTCACCTGTGACGAATGTCTTTTGATGGATATGTCGATCATGCCAGGCTTTGTCACGAGCCTTCTTAATCTATTGATAAAAATTAGCAATAAACCGATCTTCCTTGAGAGCCACAAGTTGAGCAAGACGTTCCTCCATGATATCAGGGTCTGCCATATTTGTAAATGCTGCGATGTGTAGGCTAGGAACAATGTATTCAATGAGCATAATGGCCTCTTTTCCATAGACCATCCGGAAGGGGGTTTTGCCTATAAGCTTCTCACAGGTCGTTCGGTAGGCCCACAAAACAGAGGGAATGCGAACATCCCAGTCACTATGATCGGCATTGCAAACCTTAGTTAATGCATGTTCCAAAATTTTGTTAAAAATTTCAACCACCCCGTTTTCCTGAGGGTGGTATGGCGTACTCTTTGCATGGTGGATCTAGAATTCCTCATTCAAGGCTTGAATCGTTTGATTGACAAAATGTGTACCTCTATCACTCATTAGGATCTTCGGGCAGCCAAACTTGGTCAGAATGTGCTCAAAGATGAAGTGCGCAGTACTATCCCCAGTACCATCATTCACCGATTATGCCTCAGCCCATCGAGTGATGTAGTCAGTGGCGGTGATAATGTAGCGCGCACCTGTTTTCTTTCCTGGTGGGTTAATGGGCCCTATAAAATCAATGACCCATTTGTCAAAAGCGTACAAAGCTACTTGAGGTTGTAAATGCATCTCATCTCGGCGCGAAGGTTTTCCTCTACGCTGGCAGGTGTCGTATGACCTATAATAGGTGTAAGAATCTTGATGCAAGGTAGGCCACCATAACCCAGCCCTCAAAATATTTTGTGCCGTTGCGCGTCCTGCATATTGGCCTCCTGCGACACCCTCGTGTGCTTATGCTAAAACAATAGGTCATTCATGGTCTAGGACATATCTGCATAATATTTCATCTGCGCCTAGCTTGTATAACTGACAGGCGATGACAGTAAAGTCTGTTGCCTGAGTAACCAATTCCTTCTTCTTCTGCACCGAATACTCAGTCGGGGCCATGCCCATAGTGAGGAACTCAATGACATCAGAAAAGTGTACGTCGACCACCTTAATGGTAAACAGCTGCGCATTCGGCAAACCTTCTTCTAAACTAGTAGGTTCTTCCCTTGTTTCAATGCGGGATTGATGGTCCGGGCCCGCATTCAACCTTCCAGGCTTGATGATGATCTCAAAATCATACTCCTGAAATAAAAACAACCAGCGGCAAATATTCCCCCCAAACACAGGCTTGTTGACCAGGTATTTCAAAGCCGAATGATAAGTGAACATTTTAAAGTGTCCACCCAATAGATAGTGATGATATTTCTGTAGTGCGTGGACCATAGCCAATCCTTCACGCTCAGTGGTGGAGTAGTTCTGTTCTGTGCTCGAGAATTTCTGACTCACAAAGGCAACTGGGTGATCTATATCGCCTTCTCCAGGCTAAGTGAGACCAACTACCAAGGCGATGCCCGACACATCCATGTGTACATGAAATTCCTTTGACCAATTAGGAAATATTAGTATGGGGGTAGAGATCATCTTCTCCTTGAGTAGTTCAAAGCTCATTTGACATTCATCATTCCATAGGTGTTGTAATTAGGGCACACCCCTGAATGAATTTTCTGTAATAGCCAGTGTGTCCAAGAATAGAACGCAGCGGTTTCTCCGTTGTTGGGACCTCCAGGTTGATAATTATGGCTACCTTCGCAAGATCAACCATCAATCCCTGCCGACAGACTATGTGTCTGAGTAGGATTCCAAATGGCACACAAAAGATGCACTTATTAATATTCAAGGAAATATGGTGCTTCTGGCACACATCTAACATTAATCGCATGTTAGAGACATGTTCCTTTACTAAGCCAAAAAACGTCCAGTCATCAAAGTAAACCTCCAAGAACTTACGAATAAACTCCTTGAATATAGCAACTACGACCCTTAAAAAAATAGCAGGTGCATTTTTGAGACCAAAGGGCATGACTGTATACTGGAAGGACCCCCATTGAGTCGCGAAGGTAGTCTTGCTGTGATCTTCAGGTGCAATTCGGATCTAATGATACCCTGAGAACCCATCGGTGAAGGAATAGGCCTCCTGTCTGCCCACACTATCAAGGATTTCATCGGAGAAGGGTGTAGGAAAGGGGTCATGGATGCAGGCATCGTTTAACTTGCGCATATCCACGCAGATGCGTATTTCCCCCTTGGTATTATTTTCTTGGATGACCATTGGACTTACCCAGTCCGACTGTTCAACTGGTTCAATGATACCTACAGAAAGCATTCTATCTAGCTCTTTCTTGAACTTTTACTTGTATTTATGATTCAGTCGATAAGGTCGTTGTTTGAAGGGGCGTACCTCAGGTTTCAGAGTGATGTGCATAATACCAAGGTCCCTCGTGATGCCCTTGAGCTTAGAGAACTTTTTCGAAAATAGGTCCTGATACTCCGTGAGTAATTCTGTGATTTTTCTTACAGTCCCTTCATCCCAATAGTCCCCAATATTAGTCAGCTTAGGGTGTTCCTCCATCCCAATATTAACGTCACGCAGCTTAAGAGGTTGCATTACATTAATATTCTGCAGCGAGGGCCCCGCAACAACACATTCTCCTTCAGATTATGGGACGGAAATGTTTCAAGGGTTATCTTCTTCCTCATCAATTGCTAAGCTCCGGTAATTAGCTATGTCTTGCATCTGCGCTTCCCATGTTAGGACCATTGGGGCAATGTGGTGGGGAGAATTCTTAAAGAAAAACGCGTTAATGGCCTGTAGAGCTTCGTCGAGCGTCTTTGTCCCCCCAATTAATTTGAACATTCCAACAAAATCCTCCTTTAGCACTTCCCAGTGGCAGGTGCGCTGGTGCAATTCCGCATCTAAGTACCAAGCGGCCAGGATAGGACCCCAAGGCATGAACAAATAGATGGACCCATTCTTCTATAGTTCGGTCAGACCATCTGGTCATCTAGACACGCAGATGTGCGCGGGGGTCCCCAGGTTCGAGGAACATCCTGGTGCGTATGTCAGCAGGAGGGGGGAACCGTAGAAGCATCCTTTCTTGACATGTTTCCCAGTTTGGGAATGCTTTCTTGTGGGTGTCCCACCAACGCGCAGGTGTCCCACGCATAGCCAAATTAAGGGCCTAGAGATGTCATTCCCTCGGTACCCTAGCTTCTAGGGTTCTTAGGAATTCCTGAACATTACCAGCTTCATCAAAGTGGGGTAGATCTCTTAACTCAGAGGAAATGCAATATAGGGTTCTTGCGACCCAGGGGCAGTGCAGCGCTGAAACCTCATATAACTGGTTTTTCCAATTCTCTAGTTCCTCATCAGCGTCAGAGCAACATTCACTATCTCTCTAGAATATCCCGTCTGTTGTGAGTTTACCCCTATCTTCATCCTACATGGTCAATCTATAAATGTGGTCTAGTTCCTCTTGTTCATAGGCTGGTTTGGTATACCGCGCGCCCTCGGCTATATCTAGTGGTACTATTATGCATGTACCGTTGTTTTCAAACACCATGCTGCGCTTTTTGAGATTGATGACACCCCCCACGTCTATAGCCCAGTCCAGCCCGAGTAGTGCAGGGTATGGATCCGCATCTTCCATGATTTCGATGACCTCAAAGTCAGCTCGGACTTTCACTCCTACGATATCTACAATGAATTTTGGCAACCATCCTAGCCGGATGATCTTCTATTGGTTTACCATGCGTAGTTGGATAGTGGACCATTCCAACTCAGGTTCGCCGATTCGTTGCCATGTCTGCTTCGGTATTATGTTCGTGTCTGACCCCAAATCGAGAATAACTTGGTCCATCTCGTAGTTTCCAATCTGCGCAGTCAACCACATTTCCCTTCCAGTGCATTTCTTGTAGCCATATAGTTGGTGGACACCTCTGGTCTCTGGAATTGTGTTGGGCCGAGCTGCGCAGTTATTCAGTAATACTTGAAGAGTTTCTACAACCGACTAGTTACGTAGCAGTTTCAAGCATGCCTTTAGAAAGGGCTCAACCTCTTCCCCTCTCTGCATAGGTTCTTCCCAAAGTGCTTATTCTGTGAGTTTCACTTCTTCCCTTTCTTCTTGGGTAACCGTCCTGCTACGTAGCTCAGTTTTAACCCTTTGTACATTCTGTGTAGGGGTGGGCTATTTTTCCTGAATTTTGGCTATTAGTATCGGGCAGTCTTCAATCTCATGGTCCAGCTGCCGGAAATACTTGCAGGATTACCTGGTAGGATTTGGGCAGTCCCTTTTGAAGTGCCCTATCTCCCCACAGTTATAGCAGACTAGCTGCCCCTGACCCCGTCCTGCACTCCCTCTCCGACCTCCCCTGCCCCTTGCTGGGGAGCCACCAAAATTCGTAGGAGATCTTGGTGATGCGGGATCTGATTGTACCCTATAGAGGTTTCCCCAATCTACTAATATTTCATATGTGCGACGATTCTTCTCATCGTGCCCTATTGACCGGAAGAACCTACACCATTGTTGCTTCAGATCACCCATAATTAGCCGGGGCACTGAGCCGTATCGTGTAATCCCGCTACCCGGAAGTCATCACACCAGAGTGCAGATGAATAGGTCCCCCTACCTATAGGTAGTCCGCTAATAGGGGACACTATTCCTTGGTATGGCTAGACACCCAACATCGTATGCACCAGAGATCTGTGCTAACTTTTTTTTCTTGGTTCGTCTGCAAGCTTTGTATTTCCATGTGCATGGCTCCGAGTTGCTCTTGAATCTACTATACTCCCCCCAACGTGTCATCCTTGGGCACGGCTTCGAGCTTCATGGAAGCTTCCAAGGCTTTTTCCTGTGACTCGAAGGTCTATTGACCCATTGGTATACGTAAGTGGGGTAGCAGCATGACGATGAACCATTCCATTTATTTTCTATCGTCATACTTGAACCCTCCTTCCCTGATTTCCTTCTTCAATCGTTGATCGGCCTCCCACACTGACTCCGACATATCTTGCTTGAAGTCTTTTACTTTCGCTACTAACTGAGAATAGGACTTTGGCTTCCAAAATTTTTGTTTTAGGGTGTCCTTAATGTTTTGAAGGGATGCATTTCCATTTTGAGATATGCACCGCATATACCAATCCAACGCTTTGTCTTAAAAGGCCAAGGACAACTGTGCTTTCTTCACAGTATCGCTCGCCACCCCCTGTGCCGTCCATACCAAGTCAGCTACGAACCAAAACCGATCCATATATTCATTAGCCACGCCTTTAAAGGTAGGTAATTTCAAGTGTACTGCCATGTCTCCTTCTAGCGAGGCTCTGGTTGAGGGCTTGCTCTCCTGTGAACCTGACAAACCTTGCATCGTTGCTCTCCCCGATGGGCTATGAACAAAGGGATTATTTTCTAGATTGGTTCGATAATACTTACCGCTCTGTGTTTTACTTTCTTCCAAAGTAGTGCTCATTCAATTCCATATCAGATCTTTAGTTTTTTCTTGTTAGTACCAGGTCACTTTCTCAAAATTCTTCGTGTCCCGACAATGGAACCATTTGTTGGCTAGAGGGGTCCTGACCCAGGTTCGGTGTGCAAGGTTTTCCAACAAACCCCTATACTACTGGCCCTTTCAGCAGTGACCTGCTTTTGCAGGTCAAAGTCTCACCCGAAGTAGTATAGGTGGGTGCTGGAATCAAGTTTCGGCACCATGAGAAAGGATGGGTAAAGCAAGCAGAGCTGCACTAGGTCCTGTAATCCCCAATTACCTTGTCTGCGTAGGGTTAATTAAGTCTCTATTCGCATCCACGTGCACTAGATATATAGTTATATGCTTGTTATAGTATCCAACAATACATAAATAGAACATAACAGATCTAGATCCAAGGACACAGTACATAGATCTTTCGCAGCTTAAAGACAGAAAACACACGGTACAAAAATTATCAGTAATCCACATAACAGTACTCACAGATTCAGTTCTCTAACAATCCTTTGCATTCATTCATTCATCAATTCTTCCTTACAATTCCCTTCCCAACCTGCACACATAGCAGTAGGGTCCGCACACAGCTGGACTTGGGTCTCCGCGCACACAGCCAGTAGGAGTCTATTCCCCCAAAACCCAAACAGATAGCTTAAATCACAATCTGCATCAATAGCTCATCATTTATTATCCTTTACAATACAAAATGCATCTCTATCTATAACAATCTAGCCTCGGCTTTCCTATGGTCCGCAACCCATGGTTTTCAGACCCCTAGTTTACCCTTTGACCCATTACAATGCATTCGGGGCTTTGACCCACCCCAAAACCCCTCCGTTAGGCTAAATATAATAAAAAATATTCAAAATGGACCAGTTTCGTAGCTTGTTAGGAGACCCCGTTCCAACAATATGAACCCCACAAAAATAAAAACATGAAAGTGTTGCACATTCAAATGCCACTAATTTAGTTTACTTTTTGCAAATTAGATTGTGTGCAGCTTGTCAAAATGCCACAATCCATGATGGTCAAACTTCTTAATATTTATCATTCATGTTTTAAATTTCATGCTGATAGATAAAAAATAAAATATCTAGCCAAACTGTTTAATCTTGGCAGATCATTAGTTAGGTAGAGAATAAATGTGCTCATCAGTTTAATTTGAGTCACTGGATGATATAATGTTAAAAGTAGCTAGTTTGCTTATTAAAAAAAATAAAAAAAATAAGAGGGTCTGCAAGCTTAAATGCACCCGAATAAATGAAGAAAAAATGTTAGGGTAGATGATGTGTAGGTAAAATCAGTTTTCATAAGGCATGGATAGCACAAATTGATCATTTCATACTTAATAATTCATTTTCCTTGTAAAAATACTCCTTCCCCTTCATTTTATCCTTATCCCTTCCCTATTTCATTTTCCCCTTGCTAAATATCCCTTTTCTCTTTTAGAAATCATCCCCTTTGAAAAAACCCTTTTTCCTGACTAACTCTACCCCTTTTCTAGCTTAAAAAACCTATTTCTAATTTCCATTCGCACTACAAGGAAAAGACCCTCTAGTGGAGGTTATAAAGGAGGTTTTTAGTGTTATAAAATTGGCCAAAATTGTCCAAAAAAACATTTTCTACAACATCTGTTTATGGTTACGGAGGTTTTGGTGGAGCTTTTAATAGAAATTCAACACAACTAAAAAAAATCGGCGGCCGGAGGTTATTATGGATGTTTTCTTTCATCAGTTCCCTACTCTAGCTTTAACGCACCAGTGTGTACATGTAGAAGATTCCCTGGGGCGGTCGAAGGAGAATGCATCGGGCCATTAAGGTATAAAACCACACCGAGCATAGTGTTGGTGATACAACGCACGGGGCCATTCTAATTGGTCTTGGGATTTGTGCGGTGCCAATAGGTCATATCACCACACCGGTGCATAGACTTATAGAAATGCACCGGTGCGCAATATCACACAAATGCACTGAGATTTATAATTGGTATTGGTATTCTTGCGGTGCCTATAGGTCGTACAAATGCACCGGCGCTTATATACACATAAACACCTCGATGCGCAGTATCACACAAACGCACCGAGATTTATAATTGGTATCGGTATTCGTGTAGTCCCCATAGGTCGTACAACGGCACCAGTGCGTATAGACACATAAACGCACAAACACACTGATATTTTTAATTTATTTTGGTATTTGTGCGGTGCCCATAGGTCGCAGAAATGCACCGGTGCGCTTCATAATAAAAACGCAACGGTGTACAGTAACTGACATGCACCAGTTTTCATTTTGTATTTTTTAGAAACATCGACCTGTGACAGTGCAATTATTGTGATCTTTTTAAATTCATTATTAATCAAAAGTAGGCACATCTTATAACAATATTCATATGAATTAAATTTTTATTAGTGCATTTGAGAACAAAAATGGAGAACGCAATAGAAATAATGGAGAACACAATAGAATAAATTAATATATATATATATATATATATATATATATATATATATATATATATATATATATATATATATATATATATATATATATATATATATATATATATATATATATATATATATGTAAGACAACCTTTGTCATACAAAAATGGGACAGTTATTGGTATCCCTTTGTCTTTGAATTGGGATACTATGTCCATTACATTAAACAAAATGTCTGATTTCATAGACATATTTCAAAAAATACAACGTCTTGCTTTGATATCCAAACATAGTGATCATCATTCTTCGCTTGAACTGTTGTCACTGATAGAGCTACTTTCATGACAAGTTTGGTTATTTTCAGGAATATTTTGTTCATGGTGTTGATTGTTTTCTTCTTCTTCACCTTCCATCTACAAAAATAAAAATAAACTGTACTGAGTGTATATACATTGGTGAGAATAATGAAAATTGCAATATTAAATAATATACATCAATGTAAATCGAAAAGAAATGACGTACCATAGCAACAATTGACTCATAAACTATACACATTCTTTCAAAACCATGTACCATGCCATCATTCAAAATTTCATCTGTTGGCACAGTTCCATACTTTGTTTCCTGCAAGTTTTATACCCCATAACAAATCATATATTTAATATAAAATATTTTTTTGCTGTATTAATTATAGACGGAGCTAAGTAAAACAAGATCGATATTTGCTTACAAATTCCATAATTAATTTCTGATATGCCAACATATACTCATAACACATATTTAACCCAATTTCAATCAATTCCTCTGATGGTTCTTCTTTGTACCTATTTGAAGACATTCAATGATGAATTTTGTAAAACAACTTAAAAAATACAAAAATGAAATCTAGTTAAGTTGTTAAAAGGAAGTAACAATTACTCACAAACTTAGATATCAACCTTTTTCTTCCTTGTTGTCCTGTTTTATGTGCTGAATGGGTTCCATTTTCTTTTCTTTTCTGCAAAAATATTCTTGAAAATTAATATTTAATGCTAAATTGTTTATTTATTGTACCTAATGATCAAAAAATTCAATGATTACATATTACATTTGAAGCAAGTTTTTGTTGAGATGGCTCCTCTTGTGAGGCAATTTTGTCCGTTTCTTTGACCATCTCCTTGTACACCTTTTTGGACATTCCTACTGGCATATTTCTGGTATCAGCTCGTTCATCTTTTGAGATTTTCATAATCTTCCTAAAAATGTAACATGACAATAAAATATTTAATTTTTATATTGATATATGAAAAATAAATATAACAAAAGTGATATTTATAAATAATTCCAGACAAAGACTTAAAAGGAATATTACTTTTTCATTCCTTATTTTTGTTGTTGTACGTTTTTGCTATTAAAAGTCTGACATGTCTCATTGACCAATTCTCTGGAAACTCTTCTTGTAGTTTAGATAAAATTTGGTTCTTGGAATCATTGGATTAGTTTTTGTATTGCAAGTGGAAAGAATGTCTATACATTCATTCCACTAGATCCCTCAAAATTTTGTAAATTTTTTCCCCCTTTTGTTAACCTCCAGCACCACTCCAGATGAGCTAAGGAGCAATTCATTTGCATGTTCTATTTTTTTCTTTTCTTAGAACAAAATTCCTTTTCTGAGTTGTTGGTCCCCATAGAACATTAACCAGATGTGAATTAATAGACTGTTTGACACATGTTAGCTAATAATTTTAAGTATATTATTAATGATAATTAAAAAAATAAACTCATATTGGATCGATAGTAATTTTTTTCATTCACCTGATTCATCCTTTTACAATTTTTCCATCAAGCTTTTACGCTCTTATGGTCCTAGATCATAAATAATTTTATCAAGCTTCGTCTTTTTGTGGCTCTGCATGATCAGGGAGAATTTTAAAGATGGAATATTATCTTGAAGTTTAAAAAATTGGCGAATCTCACTAGTCCCTGATATGCAAACTATAAAATGTTTATTGATGTATTTGTAAAATTATTCAAATTTATAATGATATTATATATACTCTCTATATAATTTTGGCAATTTTTAATGTAAATAATTTTATATTATAAAATTTGGGCGAATAATTTTTATAAAAAAATGGAAATTGGCGAATATTTTTTTTGGAAAAACCATGGAAAATTAGCCCAACTACGAATATTAGCCCCTAAAATTTTCCATGTGCATGATTTTCACAAAGGAAAATTCGTAACTTTTCATTAAAAGATAAGTTACATGTTACATATACTGGTAGTGCACTACTGATCAGGCCACGAGAGCCAATAACAGCCATTCTGGCGTCCATGATAAACTAATACATAGCTCAAAACAAAAACTATAAGTTATCAATAACATCGCATGTAAGTTTGGTGCATAACTTACATATCAGAATCAAAATATAAATAAATATACATATAATAGGCGCTGATGAAACATGGGAGATAAAGCAGACAAAAAAATCTCCCCAAAACTTACATGAATTTACACATTAGTTAAACTTACATATAGTTCAAAAATAATATTTTTTATAAAGAATTTACAAAGAACTTGCCTTTTTTTCTTTTCTTGATGTGTTATCAGTATTCACTAGAAAATTTGGCCCAATTTCCTATGGCCACTTCGTCACTATTCTGACACATAGTCGTCGCAAGAGCGACAGTTCGAGGATAGGAAA
This sequence comes from Pinus albicaulis, assembly GCA_034641835.2. Lineage (NCBI taxonomy): Eukaryota > Viridiplantae > Streptophyta > Pinopsida > Pinales > Pinaceae > Pinus > Pinus albicaulis. The sequence continues at coordinate 551,686,854 of CM076569.1, forward strand.
AACGTGGTTTGCCATTACATCACAATTCTGATGCACTGAAAAAGTGTCGTACTATCGACACTTTTTCCGTCGCTTCCAAACAGGCATCGCTCTTCCGACATTTCCCAAACCGTCGCGCTTCCGATGTTTGTAAATTGTCGCAATTCCAATGAAATGTGGTCCGACGTTTTGAACGTCGCTCTTCCGAAGTTTCTAAACTATCGCAATTCTAACGAAATGTGGTCCGACGTTTTGAACGTCGCTCTTCCGACGTTTGTAAACTGTCACAATTCCGACGAAATGTGGTCCGACGTTTTGAACGTCGCTCTTCCGACATTTTTAAGCTGTCGCAATTTTGACGCCGTACAAATGTGTCGCAAGACCGATGCATCCCAGAAGCGTCGCAATACTGACGAATTCCAGAAGTGTCGCAATACCGACCCTAGGAAGACCGACGAAAATTGTTCAAGACGTCGGAAGACCAACGCTTACAAAGCGTCGGTATACTGACTGCGGGTTCAATTTAAAAAAAAAAAAAAAGAAACTTTAAAATAGGACAGTAAATCTCCAATATTTGTTATGAATTGTGGGCATTCCAATGACCGTGAAATATTAATATAATAAACCACCCCGCAGTGCTTCGACTATAAACAATCATATAAACATGGCTCTATATTTCAAAAAACAGGTTTAAAATAGAAACAGGGCAACATTTTTTTTCCAATTGTTATGAACATAATTCGACCGTGAAATATTAATATAATAAACCACCCCACAGCGCTTCGACTATAAACAATCATTTTTTTTTCAAAAGAGAAAAAATGTTGTTTTGAATATATTATATGAAGTAAAACAGTCCATGAAGTCATTACATTTTCACATCTGAAGATTGGAACCCAAATATCCATCCAGAAAAGTGGAAGTCCCAACCCAGACAGTGATAGAAAAATACCCCATGTCACATACAGGGACTTGATATAAAACCCAGTAACGGTCCACATGGAGATTATCGACAATCTGAGAAAGCATCCAAATATGCCCGAGGCATCTACAAGAAAGTGAAATAGCAGTATGTAGAATAGTAAAGCAACAGATAGAGTACCGACGTCCATTGTTCCAAATACAAATTAAAGTACCCAAAATCCTTGAACAGAGAAAAACGCTAATCATGTGAGGAGTGTGATATGTCCAAAATATAAAAATACCATCATACCATATCAATAAACCAGCAACATAGACCAGCATCGCTAGTTTTGAAGACAGAGTGATAACCTGTTAACACATAAAATAGTATCATAAAGCGGATACAAGAAATGTGCAGAGACATGTACTGTTGATATACGCATCACACAAAATGCATCCATGATAGAGCAAAAATATGTATAAACCCAGGGTCGATTGTATGTTCTGGCTCGCTTGTTCCCGGAAATAAAAACCATCTGCAGAAACCCAGGCTCGCTTGATTCCAAAATTGGTAACCATATGTTGCATCCAAGATGTAAGGTTCAGGCTCGTTTGTTTCCATTAGTAGCCTGCTACAGCATCCACCCTGTTCATAGAAAAAAGGTTCCTATAGATATACAGAGAAAGAGTATAATACGTAGACCATATAAACATGGCTCTTTATTTCAAAAAACAGGTTTAAAATAGAAACAGGGCAACATTTTTTTTTTCCAATTGCTATGAACATAATTCGACCGTGAAATATTAATATAATAAACCACCCCGTAGCACTTCAACTATAAACAATCATATAAACATGGCTCTGTATTTCAAAAAACAGGTTTAAAATAGAAACAGGGCAACATTTTTTTTTTCCAATTGTTATGAACATAATTCAACCGTGAAATATTAATATAATAAACCACCCTGCAGCGCTTCGACTATAAACATGGCTCTGTATTTCAAAAAACAGGTTTAAAATAGAAACATGGCAACATTTTTTTTTTCTAAGTAAACTTAATCTATTAACAGTGGGAATAAAATTACAGCATGACCGAAGTCAAAAACATTGCCCAGAGTTATGGCAAATTTGTCATCAAAAAATCAGAAAAGAAGACTGCCCTCATATGGGGAAACCAGTCTTGAACGTTTACAGAATTCAAAAATATTACAGAGGTCCAGCACAGTAATATAATCTAAAACATGCCCAATTAAATGGGCCGCGAAGCAAGAAAACCAAATTAACCAAACTAATCCTTTGGTGGCTCCTCGACGATTCGACACCATCCTTCGGAAGGCCCAGGATCACCAGGTGCTATCTCCACATTCATGCCATCGCTCTCCTCCTTAAGGCCCGAATGTTGGCCGGCTTTTTCTGAGCTCAGATCCGCCGGACGGGTGCATTGTTCCTCCACTTGGGCCTCCTCACGGAAAACCACGATGATTGAAGCTGTGATTCGTGGGCGGTTCAGAGAGAAATTAAAGGAAAAAAGCGCAGTGCGCGTCGTGGGAGAAGGTGAAGCGGTGGGGAAATGAGGAGCAGGGGAGCCCATACGATGGCCAGATCCTAGAACTCGACCCTACCCACTTCTAGTGTTTGGATAGCGACTTGCGTAATAATCACTGGACTGGGAAGACGACTCGGTTGAGGGGCTGGAGGCAGCGCACAGGGGTTGAACTCTAGTGCTCCCCCTGTGGCAACGCATCCTTTTACGTAGGCGAGGCATGGGTGCAGTCTCAGCAGTGGGCACAAGACGAGACGGACAAGCAGGATTCCAAGAAACCGAGGAAGACAGACACAAACCAGACCGAGAGAAATGCAGATTTGCACCAAGGTCTAAGCAGCAGTTCAACTGGCCACTTCTCCTTCTCGTCACAGTGAGCAGGCAGTGTAACCCAACAACTAGAGAGCATCTGCAATTCATAGGTTGCGGCTCGTCTGAAAAACCATAGTGAAACGCCGTTTTATCGACCCGACTGCAATGGCATCGAAGAACGCCCGTCATAACTAATCTCTCATTGATGAGAGCCGAAGGCCGGATCATATTAGAGCATGCGGAATCACTAATAGGAGTGGAGGTCCGATCTTGAACAGTGTTAAAACTTAATGTGATTTGATGTGAAAACCTTGGAACTTAAATATCGGTTGATTGAATAGCATTAAAACTTAATGCGATTGATATGAAATCGCCACATCCATGTCCCATTGCCTTAAACGCCATCGAATGCACCCGCATCCGGGAACAAGGCAACTTCTGATTGAGGACACGTGGTAGAAATTGATTGGAGTAGATCTTTGTTTGGGCTGCTCGTGCAGTGGAAATCTAGACCTGAAAAATATTAGGGCGAATTTGATAAGAAATTCGTGTCACAACTCTCTCTCCGTACGCCAGCCCAAATTCGGACCCGAAAAATATTAGGGCGGAATTCATTTGGTTTTCGTGTCACAAAATTGGCCGACATCAACAAGCTATTTTGGAACGCGAATTTGGTTTGAATTATGGTTTATCGCCATTTGAAGTCCGGCGGGCTCCACGGCTAAAGGGTTCGTTTGAAGTTTTGACAAAGGTTTTGTTATATGTTTTATATAGCATGCGGCGAAATAGTTTTATTGTTTTTTAAGGTCCCACATAGTGATCAAATTTGAAGGGTAGGTCCGAATTTCAATTATAAGGGCATATATCTATGCCACCCTTCCATAATGAAAAGCTTTAAAAAAAAAACTTTTCAATTGACCACAATAAATTATTTTTACATTTCATTTTCAGAAAGACAAAACCATCAATCTTTATATTAATAAAAGACTATTACATATACAACAATGAAGAAGGCTCCATCTTTAATTGCTTAAATATATCATTGGAAATGTCAACATAAGTCTTGAAGACACTATTATAAGAATTTGGATACATACCATCGGGATATAGGAGATTCTTATGTGTCAGATTGTGTAATGCAATTTTGACTTTGTCTCACAAGGAGCAGCAGCATGGAGGTCTGGATTTTTCTTATAGAAATTTTATTATTATTATTTGAAATGTTGTTTATAGATATGAATACAACAATGAAATTATGAGCATGGTGGAAAATTAGTCAAGCTCATGATGCCAAACCATGATGATGTAAGTTTGGAATTTAACATTTTTACATGTTAAAGACAAATAGTCAAAATCACTGACAACTTAGTATGACATAATTAATAGTCATTCCCTGTTCACTTTTGTTAATAGGTTTATGTCACACGATGATCTCTCTTCTCTGGCATTTACTTGTATTGAAGATCACTATTCTAGGAATAAGGAGTTATTTTCTCCAAAAATAACCCTAGCCAAACATTGACAATGCATCAAGGATATATTTCTATGCTTCATAAGTACATATTTTCTACTTCTAAATCATGTATTGGAAGTGGTTGTTTTGCTGGAAATTATTCACCAGTTGGTTTCATACCAAAGTCTTTTTCTCATTTTCAGCATCCAATACATGAAAAAGATAATGGTTTAAAACAACATAAATATTTGAAATTTTGCAAGAATTGTCTGGCACACTTTGAATATGAATTTTGAAGTCAAGTGCATGATGCTGTATAGGATCAAGTGTCATTTTGAATACCAAATTTTTCACAAGAAACTTCTCAACATGCTACCCTGTAGTAAGGATTAAATGACAATATTGCATCAACTATTTCCATAATAAAAGTGCACCTTGGCCATAAGACTAAAAAACTACAAATTTTGTAGATCTAACAAGACCACACAATCAAATGTATTCCACAAGGCCAATACTGTATGAAAAATGAAATGGAGTTTGCAACCAAAAATACCTTAGGCAACTAATTCAATTAGATACACCAAACCATCAGCAAAAAGGAAAACCAGCCTACTCAAAAAGCAAGCATTTACCTCCTTTGACAAAATTTTGAGTTTTGAAACAAGGGCCTTTATTGTCTTGTCAATGCCCCTAGTAATTTGAATGGGGTTTGGACCTGCTGCAACCTAAACAAAAAGGTTTCATTTCAAATTATTTTCCACAAATTTAAGATACAACCATTGTCAGTTTTGTATTTCCTAACAAGCTCATAAATTTTGACAAAAGAACCAAATTTTTTTAATACCTGATAGCAATTTTTTCACTCAAAAACTATCCTAGACTCAATAAGCCCAACCCAAAACTAAAAAACCAAACACCATAAGACCTACAAAAATGAATAGATGATCTTAATCTAGTACTATCGACAAAAAGTTACCTTTACATACTCACTTATTAAACCCTATGCAAGAACAACAGATGTTGTGGTTCCATCCCCAGCTAAATCATTTGTCTTTGTTGCAGCTTGCCTTGCCAACTTGGCCCCAATATTTTCAACTGGGTCCTCTAATTCAACCAATAAAAAGGCCAAAACCATAGCACTGGGATACATTTCATTACACTGTCAATAACAATAAAATTTGACTCAACCATAACCCTTTCCTTTTATTGTTGTGAAAAGCTTTATGCATTACTCTAATGTGGCTAGTCCATAGGCCAAGTAGACCACTGGGTAACAAATATTTTTCCTTTCACCTTTGAGTTTTCAAATTATGCCTACCAAATCTAAGACATTTAAGAGGGGGAACTAATACAATGTTAAAAAGAAAACCAGAGCACACATCTACAAATTACCTCCTTAGCTATTGTCACACCATCATTAACTATTTTCGGAGAACCATGCTTTCTCTCCAAGACAACATTTTTCCCTTCGCCCCAAGGGTGACTCCAACAAGATCAACAAGTTTGTTCACACCGCCTGCAAGACAAATTGACAATGCTTTCAGTAAGTGTGCAATTGGATGCCAGACCATATGCCAAAACAACCCTCCATGAAAAATTAAAATAATACATTAAAATCGAATATAAGTGGACAAGGAAAGATCCACCGCAGTGAAGTTTCACATGCAGGTGACCTTCCTTTAAACATAATTTTTTCTCTGACCTGCAATTTTTTTGTCACTGAGACATCCTTGTTGAAGTACAACTCCTTTTCCATAGCTCTTGTATTAACTACCTTCTCTCTGTCACATAATCTCAGAGTCCCTCTTCTACTTGAGCGATTAAAGGAAATGGGTGAAAAAACTGAAAGAGAAGACAATTGTCTGCCATAATTATCAAACATTGCACCCAACTTCTTCCCCTTTCCATTGTTTACCAATGAGGTAGATGTGGCAATTGTTGTCATACTGCCCAAAGCAGAGGCCATCTTCTCTTATCTTGAATATAGAATTACAAGATCTTCATATTAGTATGAACCTTAAAAAACATGACTCCCATTGCTAAAAACCACTTTTAAGTTGTAATAGGCAAACTAAACAACTATCGCAACTTTTGGCAACTTCTGGAGCATTAAGAGAGAAACAACCAAAGAGAAATACAACCACAATCCTCATTTTAATGAGATCGGACTATATATTTGCATTAAGATAATAGAAATAAATCACGACTATATTAATTTCAGCACAAAACAATCTTTAACCAGTGTCTCTCACGGCCTTCGGGTTGCCATGCTAGAGGTTGCATATTTTTAATTTAAATTCTTGACCTCTCGTGCCCATCTATGAATGCATCCAATGGGATATCTACATCAAATTATCCTTTATATCCCCAAAAACAAATTCCCTACTACAAGAGCACCAGTATTGATGGATCACCCCACACCATCCCACCCACTAGAAATGGTGAAAAAGGAAACCCGAGAAAAATTCTGAAATATCTCAAGATGACTATATGGGTGGTTCTTATGGATCAACCAACCATTCAGAGCATGCTCATCAATCCAAACCATGAGTATTATGTGACGATATTCAAGCAGGCACTGAATCGGATTTCTGAAGCTATGTTAGAGAAACCCTAAACTCTCACTGAAAAAATAAAAATATACTCAGCAACAAAGATGATCACACTCTAGGTAGCCCTGGAGGCTATTTGGGGGTGATGAGTCCAATAGGTCTCAATGAACTGTTGCCCTCGCCGGGGAATACTATTGCAATGGAATTTGATACTATTTTGGATGTTGAATTCCATGATCCTAATGGAAACCAGTACCTTCAGCTCTAGTACCTATTCACAAAAGAGGGTGCCATAGTCATTCATGCATGCAGAGAGGGTGAATTGCAGGCATTGCAATAGGAGGTGTTGTTTTTGTTGCATTGGCCACTAGATTGTTTGTCTGGTTCTGTTACAAGCACAGAGTATTGAAAAGGACAACCAAATTTAGTTCAGATATTGTGAAATTGCCTCGGAAATTCACCTACAAAGAGCTCAGCAATGCTACGAAAGACTTTTTTTGAATGTGATTGATAATCGATAATTGCAAGCAAGGGTAATCCCCTTGTGAAACCCAAATTTCTGAGCATTTTCTAAAACCTGATGACAAATTCATTGTAATGAACAAGCGCCTAGGTCCATATTACGTCCAAATCTACCAAGCACCAAGATCTATAAAAAAAATCCACATTATCTACGAACTAAGAAGAAGAGGCAGAAAATTTATTCTACTTACCTGTTCGAATAGTGGTTGGGGTTTACGTCACGACAAAAATTTGACAGAGCCCATGTAGCATTTCTTATCATTGAAATTCTGGCAATATCATTCAACTGGGCAAGCACCTGCCTCAGAGCTCCATGACTGAGGGCAAGATCCATAAATGTTGCAAAGCCTCCAGCAATATTTCCCAAAGCCCAAACAGCCTTACACGAACACCAGTTGAACTCAAAGCTGGGTACTAGTTTTTTAAATCAAATTCCAAAATTACAGACATATAAAGATAGTTGGGAAGAATAATTTTATGCCTCTAAAATAAACGTGTTACCTGTTCTCGAACATTATCATTCCCAGAGGTAAGCAGTTCCACAAATATAGGCAGTGCCCTGTAATCAATCACAACCTTTGTATTCTCAGAGGTTCCTGAGACTATATTAGTTAAAGCCAAAGCTGCTTCAAACTGCATTATCAATCACAAGGTATCACCATCAAAGCTATAATTTTAAGATAAAAATTTATCTACCATTGAAACTATAATTTTAAAATAGATACACCTAGTGATATAGACACCTAGTGAGAGTAGAGGTTAGGAAATTATAATAAGAATTATTACAATATATCACTCACAGTGAAGTTGATTGTTCATTGTCTACTGTAACTATAATTTTAAAGAAGACACACTTAGTGATATAGACAACACCAAGTGAGAGCAGAGGTTATGAAATTATAATGAGAATTATTTCAAGATATCATATTACTCATAGTACAGTTAATTGTTTATTGTTTGGTGTAATAATTGCTTATTATTTATAAACACAATCAAACATATTATGAGGGACGGTGATGAAATTGACAACGGTCTCATAACAAACCATAACGGGCACATCCCCTGGCAAGATAGACTCTGAATAAGAAAGAAAGCAAAACAAAGTGATTACTTATAGGATCATAGGCTTCCTGAAGAACAAGATCCAGAGTAGCATCTATAACCCCTAAAGCAACACCTCTCTCTGCAAGACGAATTGCTACATCTTTCATATGTAGTCTAGCAAATTTTCTGAGCTCGTCACGAGAAAGAGGATCAAATACAACTATCTCATCAAGTCTATTCAATAGCTCTGGCCTGAAATGTCTTCTAACCTGCAAAAATATTCAAAGGCATGTCAAAGCACTGCAGTGAACTTCGTGATAAAATTATATGAAAAATATGCATACACAGAGTCCAGGAGAATGAAACGACAGGTGTATTGGCAGTTTCCGAAATGCAGCAACTAAAACGGCAGGTGTATTGGCAGTTGCGGAAATGCAGCTACTAAAACGGCAAGTCCGTCGACAGTTGCAGGTGTGTGGATTGTTGCTGGTATTTTCAAACTGATTCCATGGAAATATACCAGAAACCAGTGGTATGTCAAACCTAGAAGGTGATCCGAGAGACTGTGACCATTAGATTAAACAAGTAACAGGTGTCATTCCTAGATAAGAAGTGTTGATGAAAAAAATGATCTCTTTCATAACAGAAGGCCTATTGGCCTAAATATCTAGTACATGTGGCACTCCCTGATAAAGACACATGGTGTGTGGATTTGAGTTTTTCAGGTGGTCAAGTGGGCCGAAAATAGGTGAAATGTAGCACCACTCAGAGATTGACATGTGCCAATTGGTACAAGTGGTAGACAATTGGCATGCTCAAACAACGAGGTGATGCTGGAATGACATGAGGGAGAAAATATCAGAAAAGCCCCAAATCTGGAGAACTAAAGCTCATCACCAACCTGAGATTGACAACTTTACATGATGTAACCTATGAAATCGTAAATGGAGAAATCATAGTAACAATAAAGTAACCTATGTAACAATAAATTCGGATTCATCCTGGGAGTGGTAATGGGATAAATCATAGTGAACAACAGGAAACATGCAGAGTTTCTTACAATCAAATAGATGAAAAAACACATACAAAAAACCTATATAATAATCATGAACAAGCTTAATATTGAATTATGAACTGTAAAGGAACTTACAAAATGTGACATTACGAACCTGGTCAAGTGCATAAGCATAAATATCCTGGACATGACCCTGGTTGACAAGTTGTATTGCTCATGATGCAAGAGGATTTGTGCCTGCACTGCCAAGTCAATCAAAATACATCATTATCTATACAATAAATACAAGTAATTGATGTAGTATTTTTTACTCTAAGATGCATTCTTATGATAATGTTAGAACATATGTTGAAAATGTCAAAACATACCTGAATAAGCTCCTCTTCATTTCAAGAACAATTTATTGGAGTCACATGAACTTGGAACAAGCCTCCCACGATCTGAAAGAGTAGCAACTAAGTCAATAGTGACTTTTTTGTTGCTATGCTAGATCGAGGTAGGTTTGCTCCAAGATTAAATCGCTCCAATAAATTATTCTCTACTAAACAGGGCCAACCACGTGAAGGTGGAAGCTCTTATGGCCCCTCCCCGCCCCCCTCACATCACTCTCAATTCCCCAATACCCAATCTATATTTCATTTTTTACTTTCATGAGCATAAAAAAAAATATTCAATAACTAATAAAAAAACAATTCAACAAAAAGTATACAAGGAAACATTGCAATTAATACTTGACATAAAAATAGTATGATAAATGAGTTTTTTATATAATGAAAAAAACGTTCCAAGTATGGTAACGTTTGTCTTATAATAATACAATATTTTACATTATCAAATTTTCTTTTTCTTCTTCCTATTTCTAAAGCTCCTAATTACATCATCAATATCATCGTGCTCTGCTCCTGTTTCATGCCTTTCGACCCACACTGCTGACCTGGTTGTGTAGTCACGATGTCTGGTCTCATCCAGTGACGGGGCATCTCCTACAAAAATAGATAATATTAAATTTTAATTGTCAGTTTTTAAATATCATTGAACTAGTTCAGTAATATTAATAAAAAAAATTGCAATGAGATTATTTACCTGGTGCACCAGTTGTCACCATTAGGACTGTTGCCCTGTCTTCCTCTCTGGTGGTAAGATCCTCAAGGGAAACATTATCTGTCATTTAAACAAAAAACGTTACAAGGACACCCATCAAGTTATAATTAGAAAAAATTATAAGTGGAAATTAATTACCGTCACAGCCCTCACTGATGGTAGCATTGTCGGCCTAGTCCCCACTACAATGATCAGGTTGCACGTGAGGATCATCTACATCTGGCTCTAAAACTGGGTTATTTGCCTCGTCGGTAGTGCTGTTCCCCTGATTTAAACAAAGTTGTTAGACATTAAATTTATGGAAAAAAACAAACATATTGAAAGGTTAATGTTTTACCTTTTCAGGCATTCTGGATCTTGGGACCTGCCCCAAGCTTTTGCGACGTTCAACTACGACTTGATAGCTGAAATGGAAAGCGATATTTTTATCTTCCTCTGTAGTTTTTGTTCCAAATTCATCACCCTACATTACATATGATTGTGTATTTTTAATCATATTTTATAGGATTACAAAAACGTTGGAAGGCAATACAATTAATTATAAGATGTTTAGCTACTTAATTACAATTCTTGTGGCTAATTTCAAGTAGCCGCCTTTGCCTAGCTTGTGATGGCCCTTTTTCTCAATCCTAGCTTTGGTTGCCTTCAAGGTGTCAGGCAACCTAGCATCAAAATATTGAAGTCAGATATGACGTAGCACACTTTTATTTTAGACATAGAGAAAATTAAAGCTATTGAATTAAAGTTGTAATTTACCTTGCAGGTCCAGTTGGCATTTTACCTTCTTTCATTGCCCTTTTCACTTTTCCGTCATGGATGAGTGCTCTCCACTCACTCTCTGGAATTGTGAGAGGACGGTTGTATCTAGGGTTAAATTGAAATTGCGTCCTATATGTGTCCCTGGTATATTTCAAATATTTGTCGGCTACCCGAGCCACCGCTGTTATGTCAAATGTGCTGACCCCAAAAAGGGCTTCTAGATAATCTAGAAGTTCTTTTTTCAGGTTGGAATTCTGGGAATTCCACCTTGTGCGTATGGTTGGGCCAAAAATTACCAACGCATGGCTCTCCAAAAACCTGTAGAACTCATTGTTTCCTACACATAAAAAAAGATATTATCATTAATTTAAAAATAAAAATCATGATAAATATGTTTTAGAGAGAGTACATGAAATAGTTAAAATATTAAAATTTACCTGGGAATTGTACATGCTTTATAGGGACACCTTCATCATTCACCAACAACGTGCCATTAATGGTCCCTGTGGAGCTGACACGTGTAGCTCCAGGAAACGCAATAATGTAGTTGGCCATATTAGCCTCATCACTACCAACACGTTCAGCGGTTGGCTGGGTGTCTGCTTGGGCAGGGTGTGTTTCTTGGCTGGCACCTAAAGGAGTTAAAGGTGTACGAGAGGGTTTCTAGGCAATCTCTTGCCCTTGTGTCCCACTACCACCAACACCGGGTTCAGAAAGTGCTAGAAAACACTACATACAAAAGAAATTTTTGTTAGTTTAGTCAATGTAAAAATTAAAAATCAAACTATTACAATTCATCTCATGCAGGACAAAAAAAATATCCTTTTGAATTTTTATTATTACTTGATATTTTTCTAGCTGGGTCATAAGTTGTTTTATCCTCTCTTCTGTTTCAAGTGTTTGAGGCGCGTCTATCAAAGTATTAAATTCTGACCTTGCATCTCGTGCCTTTTTTCGCAACAAGAGCGCTGGAGATAGGAATGAAGAAAGCTCTTCCTCATAGAGGGAATCATCAGGCGTACCATGGCTAGGTGTCTGCATATTTGAACAAAATTAATATTATTTAAATTATGTAAATAACTAAAATAACTAAAGATATAGCAATGCTGGCACTTTACATGTTCTTCCGCTGGCCTCTTTCCGCGATCATCCCGTCTCGGGGTTGTTCTTGTACTGCCCTGATCAGTCTGCCACATTGCAATAAAATTGTAAATGTAAAAACTTGAAAACAATATCTAACTTGAAAACACAAAAAGAAAACTGAAATAATTTCTAATAAGACACCGGAAGACAAAGTTAGAGTTTCAAATATGCCTTGCATTGAATTTAGTCCTGGAAACATGTCATTGCACATTAAGGCACCCAAACAAGAGACAAGTTGACAATGAAGACTCTATTGAATATATTGTTGGAGCAACTTCTAGTAAACTTGTTGTGAAGACCTTGAGGACATTTTTGGAGCAACATTGTTGAAGCTGATGGTATAGCATTGTTGGAGACGATCTTGAAGGGCCTTGAAGTGAAGCTTTTGGAGCAACTATTGAAAAATCCTTAGAGCATTTAAGTAAGGAACTTTCTATCTTCCATCACCTCTTTCCTTTCAATATCCTTTAAACGATTTTTTTGATATTTAATGTTTGAAATCACGTTATAATTCCTTGATTATATGTGTTTGTGGACTTTCCCTTTGAAATTACCCAAAAATACCCTGGAAATTTTATCTTTAGGATGCATGTCTGACCCTATTGTTCCATATTTTGATTGATAGTAGTAAACATAGAGAGTTAGGGGTCTCTTGACTTGGTTTGGTTGGGCCATTAGATCCCTAACATCTACTAGGGAGAACCCCCCTTGAGTTGGAGGAGAGCTAGCCTGAAGTGAAAAGAGGTTGGTGAGGTGACAATGAGGCTATTGAATTACATATGGTATCATACTTTAGCTTTAGGACTTTATCTTGAGAAGTGCGAGATTTTGCTATATCAATTCTCAAATTTTTTACAACACTATTGTTAAGAACTAATAAGAAGTGATGTTGAGGGGTTTTTGGGTATAAGAAACAATACCATTTAAAAACTATGGTTCTCAGTCCTTGGCATTCCTTCACATGGGCCTAGGGGCACACAAGAATAATTTCACACTAAACCATGCAAACTTAAAAGTAACTTAACAGATCCATAAAGTAATAATAATCATAATTCCTAATTTCCTATTGTACGATATGATGCAAATTATTCAAACATGAAGCAATGAAGACATGCAATGTCTGAATTTCAAGATTGATGAACCAATACGAGAAGTTAGAAACTACAACTTTGATTCAATACTCTGTGTCCTAACTCCGGGAAGGAATCTAGTTTGTAGTACAGAACATGCATCGTGTATTATCAATTCTTAATTGACAACAACTAAAGGTCATCTACATCATCAATTCCTTCCCATTTTGTGTTTTATGTTATATTCCTTATAAAAGTGTCAAATTTCTCTCAAAGTAAGCAACCACTGAATAAAATAAAAAATAGTTGAGATATGATTGAGAAATGGTCGTTTATTTCTTGAAAGGATCTTCACGATTTCTTTGGTTGTTTTTCATCTCAAGAAACAAGAAATGACCTAAGAAACTATCGTGATGTAATATAAGAAACAACACAGTGCAATGGCCATTTTCAAAGCCAAATGATGTCCATTAAGGACATGACCTTTATTTGGTTCCTGTTTCATAGGAGTTTCGGGTAGAAATGGAACTTTGCTGTACCATTTACAGTAGTAAAAAGGGAAAACCTTCTTTTTCCATGGGAAATAATTTACCTTTCCTTTTTCAAGATAATCTAAATCACAAAAAATATGAACTATACTGCACACATTCTTGGATAATGTGAAAGTGGAAAAGGAATACCCTACACAAGTGATGCACACATGTACATTTGAACACTAATAGATTTTTATAGTTGAAATGCAATGCTTGTTTTCATTTAAATGTAGGGTTTTTAAAGCAGGGAGAAATAATGGCTGCCAAATTAATAAGCGTTTCTTTGGGAAAATTTAAATCTTGTATTGGGTGATGAAGATAATAGAGGGTATTGAATCTTGATTCTTGACATTGTGTTTAACTTGAATAACTCAAATGATTATAAATATCAGTGGATGAGTTCTTTTTTTCAAGTATGTCACTCAAAACTCTTATTTCAAAGCATTGTATGATGGCTAGCATTTTCTTGTTTCCCTTTCTTCAGTTCAATGTAAAAAGTATATTAATATATTGGAGCACGAATGATAACTACAATTGTTTGCTCTGCAGTATATCCAGCCCCAAGATTATGAAAATTTTTCTCAAGTGGAGCTATTGGTTATTAATAAAGCAGCTGCAATTCCATTGCCTATTGTAAAGGCTCTGCTCAGGCCATATTTAGTGTTTCTGTGCTCTATTGTAAATGGGTAATAATTATAAAGGAGCCAACCACAATCACATATTTTGTAAGCATTCAGTTTCCATGGATAGTGATGATGATATTAACCCTATATATCAGTGATCTATATCTATATGAGAATGATCTCAACATTGACCTTGATATGGTTGTATGGATGTGACCTTTGGTATGTCATCAGAAAATCCCCAAATATCATAAAATCCCAAAATCTAGAGAACTAAAGCTCATCACTTTCGATCTGGAGTACTACCCTTGTGATAAAGTTAATGACTTTCAATCTCCCATTCTCTACCACTTTGCACTTCACCCTCAATATAGATCAGACCAAGGGCAATTCGTTATTGGGTGTTGAGATGGATGAGTTTGTCGAACTAAAATCCATGGCTTAAACTTCATGAAATTGGTGGAGTCAAATTCATGCAAGCACAAACACATCTTACACATCCTCTTTGAAACTCATCTGAAAGAACATTGGAAGACATCTAGAGAGAACCCTATAGCCTAACACAATCCAATGGAATTGACCAAAAAAGCGAAAATAGAGTCAACCCTATTATAGGAGGAAGGGCCTGCAGTAAGAACTTACCATTTTGCAAGAGCTGAGGGTGAATGCTGAGGGCGAATGCTGTTCTGCAAGAGCTGCAGTCGAACGCTGAGGGAAAATGCAAGGCGAATGCTGTTCTGCAAGAGCTGAGGGCGAATGCTGAGGGCGAATGCTATTCTACAAGAGCTCAGTGCGAATGCTGAGGGAAAATGCTATTCTACAAGAGCTGAGAGCGAATGCTATTCCGCAAGAGCTGAGGGCGAATGTTGTTCTGCAAGAGCTGAGGGCGAATGTTGTTCTGCAAGAGCTAAGGGCGAATGTTGTTCTGCAAGAGCTGAGGGTGAATGCTGTTCTGCAAGAGATGAGGGAAAATGCTGAGGGCGAATGCTGAGGGAGAATGCTGAGGGCGAATGTTGTTCTGCAAGAGCTGAGGGTGAATGTTGTTCTGCAAGAGCGGAGGGCGAATGCGCGCGTGATATCAGACGCTAATGTTTTTTTTAATAAAATCATTTTTATGTAGCACGCATATAAGTGTCGTTATACTGACAGCGGAAAAAGCGTCGCTATTGCGATGGATGCCTCCAAACGTCACAATTGCGACACTTAGACATTGTGTCACACTTGCGACATTTGGAGGCAGCCATCGCAATAGCGACGCTTTGGGGAATAGTGTCGCAATTGCGACGTCTTCCTCCAAATGTCGCAATTGTGAAACTTTGTCTAAGTGTCGGTATTGCGACACTTTTCTCTAAACATCGATATAGCGACGGTTTCGGGCGGGATTGAAAAAATTTGGGGAAATTTCCGACATTTGGTCAAAAGCGTCGGAACCAAGTGTCGGAATTTCCCCCAAATGTACTAGTGATTTTTGTTACTTGATCTCTTATTAGTCATTTCTTTATCAATTTGAAACCTGTATCATATCATTCATTAATATATTTATAAATAAATTGTCAACTTTTCAGTTAAAAAATAAATCTCAAGAAACCAGTGCGCCTTTCATGTTGTACGCACCGACGTCGGTGTGTGGGGGTATTAGAAACGCACCACAAAAATAGTATAATAGATTGTACGGTGCGATGGGGTATTATAAACGCACCGCACAAACAATGTAATCGACTGTACGGTGCTATCCTTGTAACATGGAGCACCGATGCCCTATTTCAGATATGGCGCATTGATTTTAAAAAAAATGTTTTTAAATTTTTTACTACACAGTACTTGCACGTTGCGCTAGATTACACAGGGCGCATCGATAAAAAAATCCATTTTTTCCAAAAATTCACGCAAGGGCCGAATGAATTGGGATACGACTATGCAAGCCGTCCCATGGGTTGGATTTTAATCTAAAATGAAAAGCCCTAATTCTGGAATCACGGAAATAGGGAGAAGAAAGGGCAGAAAAAAAAAATGAAGGGTTTAGGGTAAAAATGGATAAAACTGCAGAAAAAGTAAAAAAATTGCAGAAAAAGTACAAAAAATAATCAAATTTAATCATTCCAATGGTTTGAAATTCTATGATACAGGGTTTGAATCACCAGAGGTTTGGTTTCTGATTGTTTGAATACTTCTGTTCGAACGTATTTCGCTACTCCACAGTGCTCTTGTGCTCTCTTGCTCTATGTATGTCTCCTGAAAATCTCTGGCTGAAAATTTTAGCAAAAATAGTGAAATAATGAAAGATGTTTTGTATTTAAAGAATTATTTTATCAAATTAGAATTTCGAAAATATTTTGCTGCCCATTTTTCAATTTGCCGGTTTTTTTTCACTTAAAGAAAATAGAGTTGCGCTTTTTTTATTTGCATTTATTCAATAGTAGTGCGTCACTTAATGGCACCACACCAGTGCATCCATTTGTAATACCAGCAACGGTGCGTCTATTTGTAACACCGACGCTGGTGCAGTTATATGTATAGTAGCACCAATTTGCAGTTAAGGCACCGAAATTACTTTTAGGTGTGTACACCAAAATTTAGTAAATTCCAACCATAGAAATTGAGAATTAGAATTTTGTTTATTCTTGAGAATTAGAATTAGAATTAGAATTGAGAATTGGAATTGGATAAATTCTTGATGGAAATAACTATTCTTCCAATGCATTTTGTTTATTGCAGGAGGTCCCTACTGATTATGTGGAGAGAATGCAATGTGGGGTGTGTGAAGATTCAATACTATAGGGCCCAAGTCGGAAATTGTGGCATGTGAACCTGTGCTATGCTAAGACGTGGGCAATTTTTACAAATGTTTGGGAAAGTTTTGTTTCTAAGCAGTTTATTGAAGTTGGAGATATTTTAGTTTTTAGACATGTTGGAAATGTACATTTTGCTGTGAAAATATTTGGGCCATTTCTTTTCAAAACTACACCTCTTCTTCTTTCAAAAAAAGAAACTTGAACGTTTCCATAACCTGCAACAAGAAAATGTGCCCCATGATCTGCTTTCTCATTTGTAAGTTCCTCCTCCATCTTGGCATCCAATTTTCTCTTTTCTCCTTTGTTCTTTCTATCTTGGTCTTAAAAAAAATTATACAATCTCTGTTTTACGAGAAACTGACCTTGAATGTTCTGGGAGCAATGATAACGAGTCCTTCATTAATTCTACATTTATTAGCAGAAGAAGACTGATTTTCGACTAGACGATGTAGCTATTACATGTGGAAGAAATGGTTTCCCATAGAAAATGAGTATAAGGTTGAGCAGAGGAAAGACATTGCAAAATGGGCTATTACATTAGCTTTTCCAATGGGAAACCGATTTGCAGGTGGAAATATGGTAGCTGTAGGTATCTATGCTTTTCTTCCCACATAAATGGTCATTGGATTTCCATTTATAATACAAGCAAAATTTTTCCTGGTTTCATCCATAGGACCACAACTTAGACAAGTTAGAGATGCCATTGATTAGGTTCAATTGAAAGTTGAAGATGTGATTTTATGCTACGTCAGCTTTGCCGGTAAAATTTTATGTAAGCCAACCGAAGCTCAGATAATACTCCCAACTACTTTTAAACACATTCTGGAGAATCCTTCCCTTCATGGGACCTACCAGCCCGATCAACAACATCAATTGATATTTCTCTAATGTCCTTAAGGGAATGAGAATCATTCCCTTCATGGTGCCTCTTGGCTTTATTGACTGCCTCGATTGATCTTTCGCTGCCATCAACTCTACTCTCTATTTATCCATCATTGGACCTCTTAACCCTATCGTCGGCCTCAAACAAATGCTCTCTGCCAATCTCAACCTATACTTATTTTCTCCTTTTGTACTATGTCGAGCTCTGTAGTTGTCTCCATCCCTATAAGTGTCTTTGTCCGTCTTTCTGTTTGAGTCACTCATTTTCTCTGCTATAAACCTCTCAGCTAAAATTTGAACTCTCGTCTTTTCAAACCCTCATCTCCTCAGAAAAATTCTTGCCCACGATTCGAACCCTCCACTGCTCCAATACTGCACTTTACAGAATAACCCTGTTCCGATGCGCAGGCTTTTATAGGCGCACCGGTGCAGTTATTTAAATCGAGGTTTATGTTTTGGCATCGTGTTTTATGACACACCTGTTGAGAATTTAAGGGCTGGGGTTTAATTCAAATTCTATTCTTGATAATTACTTGTGAGCTTTCTTATGTATTATTTTAGTTAATCCTTCATCAAGTCAATTATCAAAGTACTTAAAATGTAGAGACATAATTGATTTGTAACTGAATATTTTACAATGTGTTTAGGAAGGTAAATCTCTGATTTACCTTCCTAAATTTATATTTCCTTCTCAACGCTATCCACTACAGACTCGACCGCAATATTATACTCCTATATGTTTTAGAAATTATACTACTGCTCCTTCCATAGTTTATCCCTTTCAATCTGCATCAGACTTCCATCCTTAGATCCGCACCTTATAACCTACTATGATGCCTCAGATCCACATTTAGTTACCCTTCTTTCCATGTTGTTCACCGTAGACTTCACCGTGATTATTCCTTGAGATATCCGCACTAACTCAGACAGATCCACTATTTTCTTCATAGAGAAGTCCGCACTTCTGCTCTGCCTTGTTTTGGAACTGAACAAAAACTTATCTCTTGAATGGACCACAACAAGGATTATATTTATTGGTACATGCTTGGTTTATTAGGCCAACCATTCAGCTATTATGTAGGTCGACCACTTCAACTGTTATATCGGCCAAATTTTAATACTATATTTTCCAGCGTGTTCTTCATGGTTTATATATCTAACTTTCATCGATGTTTGAGATCTGTTTGTGAGCTTGTCTTTTCATCTTGATTTCCATTCTTCTAGGTCTTGGAACATGTATTTCTAGACCCTTCATATATGACACTTATTTATATCTAGAAGACAAAACATTAGCATGTACATTTTTGTTATCTTTTCTTCTTCTTTATAAAGTTCATAATAATATGAAGACTGACCTAGTTACATTTCTCAACACTCCCTCTTAACTAGGGAGGTATTCATATAGGTACATGGTCACTTTCAAATTGAATAATCTCATAAGAAGAGTCGGATTGGTAATCACATCTGTATAACATCATATCAACCAGCATTGTTCTAGTGCAAGGCCTTAAGTAACAACCCCATCTCTTCAACGAGACAATGGGCTTCAATGCTGGCGAGACACATGACTTGTAGACACCTTCGTCATTGTATCTCCAAGGTACATACTCCACCCAAGTGCTCCCAAAGTATGACCTTCCTGGACTATTCTTCTCTTGGGTAGCTAGCCCTCAAATAATATCAGTCCACGACTACTCTTATCTTGAATTCCCTATCACATTCTCAAAGAGTATTGAATGCTAGATGATTACCCAATCCCCCATTTTGTCTTCCCAAGACTAGAATGATGTGTCTATCTCTCCCTCCTAGGGAGGACCTTATTCCACAAGGGAATGTACTCATTCTTATATAAAGAATGCACCTAAGCTCATCCTTAGGAATTACCAAGTTTATTCCAAGTAATAAACTTACCATCAAGCTCCCTCTTAATCAGGGACCTCCAACAGCAATGGTGAGACACCGAGCTGCTCATGAAGAATTCCTGTTCTCGATGTCATGGATTTCGATATTGAGGAATCTCCAAATTTTAGCTCCATAGGACACAGATCATTTATCACTTTTCTCTTGAGTCAAGTCAGTTATCAGAAAGTGATCCATCAGACTTCCTTATCTGGTCCACTTGTTATGCCATGCTGCTTTCCCTCAAATCATCCCCAAGGATCATACATCTTTTCTTATGATTAGCAACCCTGCAAAAATTTATCCAGATAAACATATACATATGAACCTTTTAGAACAAAAGTTACCTTGATGATGATCTTTCACCATGACATCTTCCTGTAGGCATCAACATCCTTTCTACAGATTGACACATCCTTTCTACAGATTGACACATCTCCCCAAGATATTTATTATTAAGGTCTTTATCTCTTCCATCAAAGACTTCATATTTTTCCATGAGATCTTTCTAGTCAAATATTCTTGGTCTTCTTGGATGTTGATTGCTTCTCCATGGTTGCATATCTTTGTGATGTCTTCCTTTCATCACAGATATCTTTCTTAAAAAATTCCAATCAGATATCCTTGATTATATTTGGCCACCTCATACTCCATATGAGGACATATTATGTTGATTTCATCTAGTGTGACTTTATGCTTTTCTACATCCTTACAGAGGAGGAGATCCTTTTTCCTTTATCATGTTTCTAGTGATTTATATTATCTGCAACCATTCGACATGTAAATATAATATTAAATACAAGTATACATACCTCATTTTTTCCTTTATGTCATCTATGCTCCTTTCAGCAGCTTCCTAGATTGAAAGATCTTCAATCCCTTGATCTGCTCTTATGTCATCATATCATCGTTCATGAATTTCATGAATCTTGTATCAGTGAATCTTCTAATGAAGATTCCATCAGAGAATCTTGAGGATCTTAAAGATCCCTATCTGATAGTTGTTTCCCTTTTCATGCATGATGAGACTCACTCTAGATGACTTCTTCCTTTTCTTTAAATGTTTGAGTTTTGCAAAAACTATTTCCCTCAAATTGTCTTCATTCATAGAAAACCTAAGTTGTTGAGTGAGGTCACTTACTTATCCCATGAATTTTGCTACCCTTATGATCATATGAGTTCTTGTTTCTAATTCTTTCATGATGTCATACCACATCCTATTATTTATTGTAGATATATCTTATGCATGATCTAGGAGCAATAAAGAGACTTATTGTGAGGGAGACCAATCTTAATGATCTCTTACTTACTCTTCTCATGGAGTTCTTTTCATCAGCTCCTTCCATCCTTTCCGGTGACATGAAATTTCTTTTATCCTATATTTGACATTGTCCTTTAAGGACCATATTTTCTTGTAATATTCATAATTCTTCTTCCAGTTCTTTTATGTCTCCAATATTGTTTGTGTGAGAGAACCTTAAGAGTTCCTTTCCATGAATTCAAAGGAGACATGTATCTATGACTTCACTTATCTATGAGGACTATGACTATCCTCCTTATTTCATGCAAGGAACTTCGGTAGTACAACCACCTTATATATCTCCTTACAAAACAAAGTCATTTAACTAAAATTGATTATGAAAATGAAAGATACTTACTTGGCAAGTGAAGAGGAGATCTTCACCTTGATTCTTCCTTGAAAGATCTTCTTCAATGAAATTCTTGCTTGAGCTTCTTCAAACTATATGGTATTGAGATCACATGACATCCATTCATGTAGCTGAAACTTTCTACTGCCATCTAGATTAAGACTGTATTTTTTTTCAAAGATGTGACTACAACTGGTATGTTGAGATCATGTCATTATGAGTTCAACGGTATATAAGAATTATTTGAAGGAAGCACCGAATCAATGTTATATGTTCCCTTCACTGATCTGAGTTTTAGTACTTACATTTGTAATCTACTTTCGAGGATCACATGATAGTATACCCAAAACTTGTCACTGTAACAACTTTAGAATATACCGAGATCTTTGTTGAGATTGGTGAGACTTCATGGTGTACTGCAAGCTCTTGTTGTGGTAGCATCAATCCATACATGTAGAATCATGATAACATCACTATTGTATTACTGTAATAACACTAATGACGGGAGTCCTGCCCATTTTTTTCACTGCAGACTGCAGCAGGCATGCCGATAATGCCACTGTGATATATCTGAACTGTGGTTACTCTCTGAACTGTAGTTTCTCCTTGACTGAGATCTAAGCTTATTAACCCATGCATCTGAAGTGTAATATCAATGGATTGAGCATAGAGAGAACACGTGTGATGTAGGTGACATGATTCATAATCACTGTGATATATGAGCTGCAATGTATCCAAGTCGAGATTGTAACCTCCAAACTAAAGTGGAAATGTATCACTGATAGCCCTTTTTTTTTGTAACCATAGCTCTGCTACCATGTTGAGAATTTAAGGGCTGGGGTTTAATTCAAATTCTCTTCTTGATAATTACTTGTGAGCTTGCTTATGTATTTTTTTATTTAATCCTTCATCAAGTCAATTATCAAAGTACTTAAAATGTAGAGACATAATTGATTTGTAACTGAATATTTTACAATGTGTTTAGGAAGGTAAATATCTGATTTACCTTCCTAAATTTCTATTTCCTTCTCCAACATTGTCCCCTACAGACTTGACCGCAATCTTATACTGTTGTTACTTACGCATACTATACTCCTGTATGTTCCGCAGATTATACTTCTGCTCCTTCTATAGTTTATCCCTTTCAATCTGCATCCGACTTCCATCCTTAGATCCACACCTTATAACCTGCTATGATGCCTTAGATTCACATTTAGTTACCCTTCTTTCCATGTTGTTCACCGCAAACTTCACTATGATTTTTCCTTGAGATATCCACACTAACTCAGACAGATCCGCTATTTTCTTCATAGAGAAGTCCGCACTTCTTCTCTGCCTTCTTTTGGAACTGACCGAAAACTTATCTCTTGAATGGACTGCAACAAGGAGTATATTTATTGGTACATGCTTGGTTTATTAGGCCGACCATTTAGCTGTTATGTAGGTTGACCACTTCAACTGTTATATCGGCCAGCTTTTAATACTGTATTTTCCAGCGTGTTCTTCATGGTTTATATATCTGACTTTCATCGATGTTTGAGAGTTGTTTGTGAGCTTGTCTTTTCATCTTGATTTCCATTCTTCTAGGTCTTGGAACATGTATTTCTAGACCCTTCATATATGACACTTATTTATATCTAGAATACAAAACATTAGCATCAACATTTTTGTTATCTTGTCTTCTTCTTTATAAAGTTCATAATAATATGAAGACCGACCTAGTTACATTTCTCAACAGCACCGGTGCGGAAGAGTTGTGAAGCACCGGTGCGTCTAAGTACTAAGACACATTGGTGCGGAAGAGTTGTGGAGCACCGGTGCGTCTAAGTACTAAGACACACTGGTGCGGAAGAGTTGTGGAGCATCGGTGCGTCTAAGTACTAAGACACATTGGTGCGTGTTATTATGATAAGCGCACCGGACTGTATAAAGTTCTTTTTTTTGGTATGTAAGATCATAATAAACTAATGATAATTCTAAACTACATGAATTTATTTTCATTATTTTCTAAACTTTATTATGTTATAAAAATTCATATTATTCTAGATTTATTATTTTACAATTATTTACAAATTTACAAATTTAAATATTTTAATAAAATCATTTCACATTAATAGAATTAAAAATTTCACATTAATACAATTAAAATTTTACAAATATTTTACATACAATTAAAATTACAATTACAATTTTACAATTTCACATACAATTAGAATTAGAATTTTAATTTTACATACAATTACATTTACAATTAAAATTTTACAATTACAATCATTTCACAGTAATACAATTAAAATTTTACAAATATTTACATACAATTAGAATTAGAATTACATTTCCAATTACAATTACAATTTTACAAATATTTTACATACAATTACATTTAAAATTACAATTACAAATACAATTACAATTTTAGAATTTTACATACAATTAGAATTACAATTACAATTTTACAATTTTTCATATATAAAATTACAATTAAAATTACAATTACAATAATTTCACAAAAAATTAAATATTACAATTACAATTAAAATTTTACATTAAATATTTTACATACAATTAGAGTTAAAATTACAATTACAAATACAAATACAATTTTACATACAATTAAAATTTAAATTTCAATTACAATAAGGACATAATATTTAATAGATATCATGGTAATTTAATATTAAACTAATTAATAAACATCACGATCATGATAACCATCGTACAAACATCATATTTGACTAAAAAACACATTCAAAATCACTAACATCATCGTGATCATGATCATCTAAAAAACACAATTAACATTATATATTAACATCATCTCAACATAAACATCAAATATACATCTCATGTCAAATAACTCATGCTATCACATACACATCTATTGCAAGCTGCTGCACATTAAATGAACATATCTAACATGACCTAACAATATACACATCATGATGATCACCAACATGTAAATTAAGTACAACTGCAACATGAACATAAAATACATGGACCATATATATATATATATAATTGAATAATGTTAAAAATATACAACTGTAATATAAATTTGATGGATCAGCTGGTGGTAGTACAACATCAATATCATTAATAATGGAGGCCTGCTCAGTCAATGGTGCAGCCTTGATGGTCGATGGTCCAGCCTGCTCATGATCATGAGTACTGATGGATGCTGCAAGCTGCTGACTGGACGTGGCCGATGGTCCAGCCTCATCTCCATGATGAATGCTGCTAGATGCTAGTGGAGGCTCATGCTCATCTGGCACGGCGCGAGGTGAACGATCATGAGATGATGTGTCGCTGCTCACGGACTGTCCATCACGTGCTACTGCTCGACCAGGCCTATAACGTGCAGCAGTCCTCTTCAGTCGTGTAACAACTATTGTAGCTCCTACAGCATGCCACATTAGTCTGTACATGTCACATGACATGCCTCTCCACATCTGTAATAGCCTATCATTAGCCTGTATGTCTCTGTAATGAGTGGGCCTGATGCCCGCCTCAATAATCAATGCAATGAGTTGGTTTCCCAACTCCATACTGTATCTAGTATGAAGTTGACCACGCCTAGCAAAAGGCCATATCGGTGCACCACCAGGAGCATGTCTCTCTGCACCGACCTCCTGATGATCCTCGTCATTTGACATGCCCTCATCATCATCAGGATCCACACCTAGATCATGTGGTGGTGTCGACATCTCCTCGCCATCAAAAGAGCCAATGTCTGCAAAATATATACAAGTACACAACAATAATTAGACAATTTCATTACACAATTTAATAAAAACAAGTTAAAGAACATGTTAGAATAAATATAAATAAAACAGTAATATTACCTCTATCATGTGGTGGCTCATCATCTGTGAAGAGGATGTAGGCACACCCTCGCCAATCTAATCCAACATAAGGACAAGGGACCATAATGAATGGATGTAGCTTGTCAACACTGGATAGTAAGTCCAGTGCATCATGCGATATCCTGGCTAGAAACATAGTCTCTCCCCTCTTGGGCATCATCTGCCCCCACATGTGCATACGTGCCTCTAGCATCAGCCTACGAGGCTGCCGAACAAAAGTAGGTCTCATCTCTGGAAACCTCCCAAGAAATAAACAAAAAAGATTTGAAGAAAAAAGGAAGTTGACCCTCCCTTGTGCATGAGCATGACATCTATGTAAGGCTGCACAGAACTGCCACAAAAAAATGGCAGACCACCTGACAAGTCGTGGCTCCTGTACTAAAGAATCAACATAATATAGAAGCAAGAAACTAATGCGTTTCCTGTCACTAGTGTTGTGTGAAATGGTCGAAATGAGAAGTGAGAGGCACTTCACATCCTCACTACCAAATGCACCAATACGTAATTGACCTCTAGCGACCTGAAACTCTACAGGAGACAGTACTAATGCTCCAATGTATCTCTAGGAGTAAACTAACTGAATCCCTGCTACATAACTAGCTGGAACCTCTATGAATGAGGGAAAATCCACCCCTCTCCTTGATAGCCCTATAATGAAATATATATCCTCCTCAGTGGGTGTGTACCACTGGTCAGGACCAACCTGGAAAGCCTGTCGGTGGGCATTCCACCAACGGATAAGATGTCTCAAAAACACATTATGGGCCTTTGGGGAAGTAGCCTCCTCATCGAACTTGAGGAGGCCTACCTGCCTTAGGAGCATCTGGGTATCTGCTGTAATAGGGTGAGGGTATGCATCTCTTTCCCTCTCTCGTGCCTCCCACAGGTGAACCATGTCATACTACTCTGCCTGTTGTTACTGTTGTTCCTCCTCTTCTCTTTGAATCATTAACATATTAAACAATTTTTTTTATTAAATCAGACATGTATTTAGGAATATACATATATAAGTTCTTTTGGAAAAAAAAAATAGACCATTCGGTGCGCCAGAAAAACAGTCATGCACTGGTTCCAGGGTAGATTTTGTTTCTAGTGCACCAAGGGCCGTGCCTCAGATGGCATACAACACACTGTATGCAGTGCAATTGAAACTTTTTAAAGCACTTTTAACTATATATGGTGTCAAAAGAGTGGTGAATTGACTAAAATATATGCCCTAGCATGCATAGTTGTGTTAGCGCACTGACTTCCTGACAAAATTACATAGTCAACAGTGCGGTCTTTTACCAGGCCGCACTGTTGACCCTGTCAGAATGTCGAATGCGGTGCGCTGACAGACACCGGGGCGGATATTTCCATCAATGCACCATGTTGCTATTCCCATGGTCAACGATGCGACCGGCTAAATGACTGCATCGCATTTTTTTTTTAATTTTAAAATAACGCGAGGCGTCTTTCAGTACCGCCCCGGACACAGTCCAAATACCCTTAGCACCTGTTGTGGTGTGACCTGTAAATTTTCAGGAAGCACCGCTTATTGGTGTGAGCTGAACGACTCGTGCACACCGTGCGACAATTTTTTTTTCTTTTAAATGGTTAATTTTAAGGTTATTTGAAATTCTAATTCGCTAAAAAGGTTAATTATGGAAAAACAAGAAAAATACCTGTACATTTCGCTGTCGAGGAGGCATATTGGCTGTAGAATTTGCAAAAGAAAATTCTCCCACAGTTTTGCAAAATGCAAGCTGGAGATTGGTGGGTAATGCACAACAGTAGTGCGTGCAATGGTTGCAATGGGAGCACCGATGTCAGGGTGGCTTAGACAAGGATAAATTGCACCGGTGCTTGAGAGCTATGGAGAACTAAGAAAAGTGAAAAATGCGGGTTTTTGCTCGTAATTTTTTTTTTATTCAACCTTGTTCCAGTGCGTGGGGTTTTATAGGTGCACCAGTGTGGTTTCTTAAGACTGCACCGAGCGGTTTTAGTTTTGGCGCGGTGTTTTATGATGTACCAGTGCGGTTTCTTAACACTGCACCGAGCGGTTTCTGTTTTGGCACGGTGTTTTATGATGCACCGAGGCGGAATAGTTGTGAAGCACTGGTGCTCTACAGTCATAGGACGCATTGGGTGGGTGTGGATGGAGCGCACGGTGTCCGGTGTGCCAATGTATTGTGCAACCGATGCTTTCTCTTGTAGAGCGCATCGATAATTGAGAGCTCTGGAGAATTGAGAAAAGTGAAAAATGCGGTTTTTTGGCCATAATTTTTTTTTAATTAACCCTATTTCGGTGCGCAAGTTTTATAGCCACACCAACGCTGTTTCTTATGAACGCATTGGTCGGTTTCTATTTTGGCGCAGTGTTTTATGATGCATCGAGGCAGAATAGTTGTGAAGCATCGGTGCGCTACAGTAATAAGATGCATGCAGGTGTGGAAGGAGCAAATGGTGTCTGATGTGCCAATGTTTTGTGCGACCGGTGCCTTCTCTTGTAGAGCGCACCAGTGATTGAGAGCTCTAGAGCACTGAGAAAAGTGAAAATTGCGGTTTTTTGGCTGTAATTTTTTTTAATTAACCCTTTTTTGGTGCACGTGGTTCATGGGTGCACCTGTGCTATTTCTTAAGAATGCACCGGTCGGTTTCTGTTTTGGCGCGGTGTTTTATGATGCACTGGTGCGGTTTCTTAATACTGCACCGGGCGATTTCTGTTTTGGCATGGTGTTTTATGATGCACTGGTGCGGAAGAGTTGTGAAGCGTCGATGCTCTATAGTACTACGACGCACCGGGCAGGTGTGTACGGAGTGCACAGTGT
The DNA here is from genome assembly GCA_034641835.2 of Pinus albicaulis. Classification (NCBI taxonomy): domain Eukaryota; kingdom Viridiplantae; phylum Streptophyta; class Pinopsida; order Pinales; family Pinaceae; genus Pinus; species Pinus albicaulis. The sequence goes on from CM076569.1 coordinate 551,715,302, forward strand.
CTAGTGTGCCAATTTTTTGTGCGCACCGGTGCTTTTTCTTGTAGAAAGCACCGGTGCGATTGTGGATAATAAGCGCACCAATCGGAAAACATCCGTAAAACCCTCTGCCTGCTAACCTCCTCTAGTAACCTCCGCTAGAAACGGATGTATGGGGTATTTTTATAAGGGGTTCCTCAAAAACATCTGCTAGAGGGTCTTTTCCTTGTAATGTCCCTTCACTAAAATTCCATTTCCCTAGCTTAAAAACCTCATTCTCCTTATTAACTCCCATTTTCAATTAAACAATGCAAAACCCACTTTTGCATAAACTTTTGATTATTTAATATATGTCGGGTCAATTGTAAATACCCTCCCTGATATTACTTTAACTCGTTCCTAATCAATTACTAACATTTCACCATAATATTTATTAAACCCCCTTAGTATATAAACCCTTCCATTTTAATATTATATTAACTCCCGTTTAAAATACATCCCTAACCCACTATATACTAAAAGCCCACATCACTTTAAAATCTATATATTAAAACTTCCGCTATTATATAGTTAGTATATTTCATCATCACTTTATATATTATATCCCGACTTTCATATATTAACCCATTAAATTTATATTATCTGATTCCCCTTTATAAACCTAACCCCCCATATATCATTAAAACTTTACTTTATATTATATACCCCTCCGCATGAAGTTTCCCCGGTCCCACCGATCATAAACCCCAACTCAACTGTTAACCGACCGATCTTCGCCAACTAATCCAATGGCTCATGCTCCCTTTCACAAAACTTGACTGCCCAATCTTTAAAACATCAAAAGGTTGCGAAATGAGCAGTTTTTGTAAACCCTTCCATGCCACGCGTCCTTCCCACGTTTTATCGCATCCAATTGCATAAAACTGTTAACCACTTTTCTTCAATGCGAAAACCACTTATCCCATCTTTCAAAAGGTGTGATAACACGTGTTTTCTCTTTCCAATGTACTAAAAATCATACGCTCACTCTTGAAAATATGCGTTAAAAACACTATTTGACTTTTTCACCACTGTGATTTAAAGAGTTCTCAAAATATTACATCCCGTCATTCGAATTGCATAAATGAGAGGATTATTGCCAAAAGTCGAATTAAAGTCATTTCCATCAGAATATAAGCTTCCATAGTCCGAAAACCTCTCTGTTCCTTTGAGCCATACCACTCCCCATGCAAAATATGTGTTTCATTAACAATTTTTTTTTTTTTTTGCAGGTTATTCTCAGAATAGGAAATTGGACCAACAATTTCAATACTAGTTGACAAACTTGTTTACTCCAAATTCTCAGATTTTAATTCAAAAGCTTCATTCAACAAACAGTTTGTATACAAAGAAAGAATTAAATCAAATCCGAGATAGATCAGAATGATGAAATTACACAATGATGGTTCGAAATAAATAAAAATCATTTACCTCAGCAACAACATATTCACATTCTTACATGAAATCAAACAGGTTTTTTTAGTAAAATCAAAATTGACTAAAGACATAAGAGCAGTCAAGGTAAAACAGTAAAATTAAACACAAAGGTAGTAATGGTTAAACAGATATGAAAACACTTTCACCAGTAACAATGAATTTTATCTGAAGTAAAAGTAAAAATAGTTAAAAGAACAATAAGGTTAAAAGATGAAAACAGAGCAGGAAGAGACATTTTCCAGAAATTTCCCGTTTAAGTCATAGTTTTGCAAAAACTATTGTGGCCAATACAAGATGAATTTCGAAAAACTAGAGGAGTTTGTGTTCCTAAGAGGTCAATCTACAAAAACCTATCTCACGTTTTACACAGGTATTACAGAATGAGAAATACATTTACATCTTGATAGCCTAATTTTCAGATTGTGCAAAATCCTGTTTTAGACATATTTTTGCAGAGTATATTGTGAACAACTGGAACTGAATTTTGGGAAAATGAGAGAGGTTTATTTCAATAACATATTTATCTACAATAAAATATTTCATGTTTTACACATCTAGCTCAGATTGAGATATAAGAAGGTATTACTGGACCCTAATTTTGCAGAATTTTTGGAGCAAAATGCACAAAGGAATGAGGTAGTTAGTGACTTGGAAGCCTCATCATCAACCAAGAGTTGCCATCAAATTCGGATTTCTCTTATTTGTCACCATCTATCCATAAATATAGTGCCAAATAGATTCATTAGTTTTGAGTGTCCTTTATTGATTTTATGTTTCCCTTGTTTCGATCCTTCATGTCACTCTTAGAAACTATAACAAAGATCTAGAATTTCTTTCTTTTCAAGCTTCTGTTGCAGAAATCAATAATTTATATCCAACTCCAACAAATTAAGTTAGGAATTTGGTCGGGTAATATCCATCATTTGGACAACACTTAAACCATTTGTACTCGACTTTAACCACTTACCAACATTCTCAATTCACTACCCAGCCATTCTCCATTAGATACACAACAGGAACCAACACATCACATATACTACACAGTCTCATCACCAACCAGAACATCACGTACATAAGAGCATAACATCTAAACCATAGGAACTCACTCAATTAGATACCTTCAACACAACAGGACTTTCTAATACTTATACTCATTCATATCTTGTACAGCTATATACTACAAGTGCTAATCACATTGTACCAATATAAGCTAATTACAGGTATAAGCAACTTCCATGTTTCTTTGTTCTTTCATTACCCTTACAAGCTATATTACTCATCTACATTGGTTCATATAAGCTTATCTACTATGTTTCCATAATAAGCTTGATGTTGGTGGAATAGCTTCTACTTACAAAGAGATTTATATCACCTTCTCACGGAAAGCTTACTAGTCTGAATACATATGGTACTTACACTATTCACATATAAGTATATAAGTCTCTACATAATTAATAGTAGTGATGAATACATGAACACTTTATATTCATGTAAACACTATTATAGTAGTACTTATATTATGCATAAGCTGGTAGTTTCATGTTCTGAGCTTGTAGTAACTACTCATGTTATAAGGCAATCATTCACCTTATTCATACTGATATCATAGAGAAGAGATAATATGAAATCAACTTACAAGGCATATATTGTGTGATTACCATTCATTATGCTAGTTCGATCTAATATCTCTTGTTATCACTAGAGTGTTATTCATTACTCTTTCTGTAATGGCCATATCTTAACCATGGTAGAAAAGGTACCTAGTATAAGTGTATATACAGTATAGCTTAATCATGTTATACTTACGATGATATACGTATTATCCATATCTATTCAAGATGAGCTAATTGATTACATATAGCTTATATCACTATCTAGTAATGGTTGTAATTGATTACCTATATACTAATGTGTAATCTAAGAAGATACAACAACTAAGCTAAGCTCAGTATTCCAATATGATATCACCTATCCATGATTATCGTTATTTATATAATGCCGCTATTGAGCTTTCAGGGGGACGAGCTTACAGATACAATTGATTTATTCAGACAGCCAGCATTGCTAGGATATGCTTTCATGTTAGTGCCTTAACTTTGAGATTTACCCACCTAGAGATAGATAGATGCTTACCTGCCTTAATGAAATTCGATTTCAATTTCACTCTTATGTATTTCTGATTTTTTTATTTTTTATTTTTTTTATTTTTTTCGTTGATTTTCTATTTCCCTTGTTTTGATCCTTCATGTCACTCTTGGAAACTATAACAAAGATCTAGAGTTTCTTTATTTTCAAGCATATGTTGTAGAAATCGATAATTTATATCCAACTCCAGATTTGATAACAAAGTTATATAATTTCGTTTATTTCATTCCATTTGCCTTTGATTCTTAAAGTTTACATCCTAAAATTCCAGGTTTTTTAGAATCACTACTTTGACTTTCTTAACTCAGTTCAAAGTATAATTATATTTATATTTTCTTATAAAAATATATTCTTTTATAATTTAGGAAAAGCCCTCTTGTACAAATATCCTTAGTCTCTTATACTTTGTGTTTGCCCTCCAGACATGTACTGTACATATTTAATTTTTTATAATTACATTAGAAATATTTCTATGTACATCTCAATTATGATACTGAAATTAATTCAAGTATATTGTGCAATGTATTTCTAGAGCACATTTTATTTGAGTTAATTGCAACAGAATGAACAGAATTAAGAAAACTCACACAGAATGAACAGAATTAAACACCGCAAAGAAATTCACACAGAGAATTTAGCAACTCAGAATCCTTGTAATATTTAAATCAGCCCAATGTATTTCATTAATGTACCTAAATTTACACCTTCCATGATGCTTGTAATCTTGTAAAATTTTAAAAGTGGAGTGTTTTATGATGTAATGGATATTAATAATCTAGATTATCTACAGTGATATTATGATAGTGTAGGTTGATGTTCAAGTTGTAAAATTCTTGTAAAATTCTTCAGTGTTAACTTCTACAAGTTCTGAATGCGGAGTCTATAAAGGGCTAGGTAGCCTCTGGATCTCATCTTTTCTCAAAGGTGACATATCCAGTAAATGCCACTACAGTCAATCTATGGAATAGAAATAGAAGTTCTTCATTTTAATATCCATAAACCACTACCACTTTAAGGAAAACCTTGTACATGTGTCATTTCTCCCTTCTCCCATAAACTTTTAGGCAAAATTTAAGGCGCGTGTCATTTCTATTTCATTTCTCCCATAAACTATAAGGAAATTTGTCATTTCTCCCACAAACTCATAAAGGTGTGACATTTGACATAACTTCATCAAACACTACCACTAGTTGTTTTAGTAAGTGCATAAAATAATTTTGCAAACCATGTAAATGCCATTTCTCCCACAAACTAAAGGAATTCACCCATTAATTCAAGGCAAACCTTAAGGCCTAATAATTGAACCTAAAGTGGCTGAACTCTCATAGGATTTTGAACTTCCATAGGATTTTAGTCTGTCTGTTCTAAAGGCAGAGTATGTAAAGGTCTAGGTAGCCTCTGGATCTCATATTTTCTGAAAGGTGACATATCCAGTAAATGCCCCTATAGTGAATCTCTGGAACATAAATAGAAGTTCTTCATTTTAATATCCATAAACCACTACCACTTTAAGGCAAACCTTGTACATGTGTCATTTCTCCCTTCTCCCATAAAATTTTAGGAAAACTTTAAGGTATGTGTCATTTCTATTTCATTTCTCCCAGAAACTATAAGGAAATTTGTCATTTCTCCCACAAACTCATAAAGGTGTGACTTTTGACATAACTTCATCAACCACTACCACTAGTTGTTTTAGTAAGTGCATAAAATAATATTGTAAACCATGTAAATGTCATTTCTCCCACAAACTAAAGGCTTTCTCCCATTAATTCAAGGCAAACTTTAAGGCCTAAAAATTGAACCTAAAGTGGCTGAACTCTCATAGGATTTTGAACTTCCATAGGATTTTAGTCTGTGTGTTGAGTGTTAAATTCTACAAGTTCTAAAGGCGGAGTCTGTAAAGGGCTAGGTAACCTCTGGATCTCATCTTTTCTCAAAGGTGACATATCCAGTAAATGCCCCTACAGTCAATCTCTGGAACAGAAATAGAAGTTCTTCATTTTAATATCCATAAACCACTACCACTTTAAGGCAAACCTTGTAAATGTGTCATTTCTCCCTTCTCCCATAAAATTTTAGGAAAACTTTAAGGCATGTGTCATTTCTATTTTATTTCTCCCATAAACTATAAGGAAATTTGTCATTTCTCCCACAAACTCATAAAGGTGCATGACTTTTGACATAACTTCATCAACCACTACCACTAGTTGTTTTAGTAAGTGCATAAAATAATTTTGCAAACCATGTAAATGTCATTTCTCTCACAAACTAAAGGCTTTCTTTCATTAATTCAAGGAAACATTTAAGGCCTAAAAATTGAACCTAAAGTGGCTGAACTCTCATAGGATTTTGAACTTCGATAGGGTTTTAATCTGTCAGTTGAGTGTTAACTTCTACAAGTTCTAAATGCAGAGTTTGTAAAGGGCCAGGTAGCCTTTGGATCTCATATTTTCTCAAAGGTGACATATCCAGTAAATGCCTATATAGTCAATCTCTGGAACAGAAATAGAAGTTCTCCATTTTAATATCCATAAACCACTACCACTTTAAGGCAAACCTTGTACATGTGTCATTTCTCCCTTGTCCCACAAACTTTTAGGCAAACTTTAAGGCATGTGTCATTTCTATTTCATTTCTCCCACAAACTCATAAAGGTGTGATTTTTGACATTTCTTCATCAACCACGACCACCAGTTGTTTTAGTAAGTGCATAAAATAATTTTGCAAACCATGTAAATGTCATTTATCCCATTAATTCAAGGAAAACTTTAATGCCTAAAAACTAAACCTAAAGTGGCTGAACTCTCATAGGATAGGATCCCCCAAACTCAAGGCTTTCCCCCATTAATTCAAAGCAAACTTTAAGGCCTAAAAATTGAACCTAAAGTGGCTAAACTTCCATAGGATTTTAGTTTGTTTGTTGAGTCTTAACTTCTACAAGTTATAAAGGAGTCTGTAAAGGGCTAGGTAGCCTCTCGATCTCTTAAGGCATGTAAAGGGCCAAGTAGCCTCTAGATATCATCCTTTCTTAAGGCATGTCATTTCTAGATGTGATTTTTGCCATAAATTTTAAGGCACACTTTCATGAAAACCATGCATGAACCATGTATATGTGTCCTAAATCTCCCTTAAACTCTAGAAAATGTAATCTTAAACACATATCATTTCTAGATGTGAATTCTACCATAAAATTTAAGTCAAACTTTAAGATAAACCATGCACATGTCATTTATCTCATGCACATGTGTCATTTCTCTCATGCATTTGCAATAAATGTTAATTTGATATATTTTTATTGAATTTGTTTTTTCAGGAATAAAAAACCCACTAAATATGGTTGAAAAATGACCATTATGCATAGATGTTTCTTGCTATCCTAATCCAGGGAAAGCAGTGATTACATATGTGCTTTTCAATTTTGTGATTAGCAAGGTCATCTAAAGGAAAATGAATATACTGGGAAGAACAACAAACAACGAGGCATATTATATTGCATTGATAAAAGGTTTGGGAACAACTAGCGAGTATGGATCAAATGGAATTTTAGTTTTCACCAATTATAAACGTGTGTGCAACCAGATGAAAGACGTGTACCAAGTTAAGAAGGAGAGGCTAAAGAAATTGCATGGAAAGGAAAACAATATTGTTAGCCAATTTCAATTTTTTAGTATAAGAAATTGTACAAATGTGAATAAGATGTATGTTGATCTATTACGTGAGGCAATGCCAATTCAGAATTCATCTATCAAATATGAATTAATAGATGAATTATAATTATACGGGGCAATGCCAATGCAAGATTCATCTCTCAAAGATGAATTAGCTTTGAGACGCTCTTCTTCAAAAATTCAAGATTCATCTCTCAAAGATGAATTAGTGTTGAGACGATGTCCTTCAAAATTTATTGATGGACATTGTAACATATCTTGGATATGTGTGTGTTTTGTACTTATAAATGCCTCTTTTTTAATGACCATGTGTTTTTTTCAATTATATACCAAGTGTGCTCCCACCACACCATGTAAAACGCAACTTGGTGAACTTCACATTTGCAACAAGTGGTGAACTTCACATTTTTATAAAATTAAAATGTGAGGAATTCAACAAATTTTTGTTTAAATGGAGTTTCATGTTTTTTTTAATGACCATGTGTTTTCTTCAATTTTATACCAAGTGTGCTCCCACCATGTAAAGCGCAATTTGGTGAACTTAACATTTTTATAAAAACAATTTCTTAAATTGAGTTTCACACATCAATTAGTGCTTTGAAAGTTGTGTTTTACATAATTTGTGTACGCTAAATTACATTAATTTTTTGAAATTTATTTTGAATTTCTTTTAAATAGTAATTTAAAAAAATAATTGTAAATTTCCACTGTAGATATATATATCATGGAAGACGAACGACGAAGATCAATAGAATTCCATATCTCTACGAGAGAGGGTTATTATGGATCAAGGGATGTTCATGGTATTTACATATAATCTTAAATATCCATACATATACGTACATGTGTGTACATATGGAATTGATTTTTTATCAATTTTATGAGTTAAATTAGTTGTTAATAAGTTTCATTTTTTATTTTTTAGGAGCTAAGAGAACAAGGGTGTCTACTCCATCAATGGAGCATGCCCATGGTTCATGCAATCATGGTATGGTTCATGCAATTTAATCAATGAATATGTACATGTATTTATATGTATGAATGTATTTTTGAATTGATTATAAATTCATATTTTTTTATGAAGCTTCTCTCTCGTCTCGTGAGGTTGGTAGTGGTTCATATTCCCTTAGAGGGCCATCAATAAGTGCTAGCGGATTGTGTGAAGGTGGTGATATGTATTCTCCCAGAGGCCAATCAATGGATGGTCGTGTTGGTTCTCAATCAATCGGTGGTCGTTCTGGTTATCAATGGTCTGAGGGTGGACAAGATGCTAGCCAACCATATCAAGATGGCCATCAATTTGAATATTATTTTCATTCAATTTGTACAAATTTGTTTACATGTGTTTTTTTAATATACAAAATTTTGTATATTGATGCAGAGGCTGAAAATGTTGCTCCAAATGTCGTTAAAAAAATACGTAAGGTAGAACACGTCATTCTAGAAGAAGGTTGTCCACCAACCACGACTTATCCGTCTGACATTTTCGATGTACCTTGGGAAACAAACATGCAACAATGCACCTTATAAATGTGTCAACATCTTCATGCAAAATTGAAGAGAGTTCTCGTGGCTTTGACTCTACCTGCTGAGAGTCGACAAAGCTTGGAAATAGTTACAGACTCTTTAAGCGAAATGGTAGATGCGTACCTAAAGCTTGGACCAACCACTAATACTTTTGTAGAAGTGATGAGAAAAAGAAAGGAAACAATGATGGGTCCCAATAAATGGGAGGTTGTTAAACAAAGAGTTACAAGAGAAATGGACAAGTCTATGTTTAATTTCAAAGAAGGGCCGAAAATAAAGATGATGAAGGTGCAATATTTCAAGAACCCTCATATAGCTCGTTATTTGTACGATAGACACCTTGCGGCCTATGGAAGACTCCCATGGAACGACGAGATTCCGTTTTATTTTGCAAAATTTTTTTATGTAGAATTATTTTTGCAAATGAAACCTAATTACAATAAACTTCCCTCGGAATTTTTTGGTCTTGGAAAAGGTCGATTGTATGACCGTAGGGGCGCTAGGCGTGATTTTGAGTTGCCTCGCCCTGAGCCACCATTTTTTAGTCGACATCTTCGTGTCGAAAATTTGCGGTCAAAGATGGATGCCACTTCTCAAATTAGTCGAGAAGCAAGGGATACCATCATTGAAAATGTTCATAGTGGACTGGGTGGAGTCAATGTTTGTCTGAATCGACAAAGAGCACGTGAGAATGTACGCTCTAATTTTGTGTACTATATAGATGAAGAGATTGACAACATGAGTGTTAAAGATCTCAAAACATATGCAAAGAATTGTCGCAATGGTTGGCAGGACCTAATTGTTCATGAGCGAGAGGGCATGGGAACAATATGCGTTAATGGTTAGGGTTCAATTATTTTAGCACATGTACAATTTGTAATAAATACATATATACATACATTTATTTGTATACATTCATATAACAAAAATGTATCATTATATGTTAACACCATTTTCAGTTGTCACACTTGATAAATGAATAAAATGTTAATATCACAGTCGAAGCCTTTGGTTCAAACAATCAAGATGGGTCTCACCATCAATCATACAATCAAGATGGTTCTCACCATCAAGATATGTTGGCAAATGTTAGTGTTTTTTAAGTGAACATGATGATGTACAATTATTTTTTATCTATTATTATATATATCGAAACATGATGAGATATTTTTAAAATAAATAATTGTGCACACATGTACATGTACATATATATAATAAAATGTTTTAACAGATTCTGATTCCGTCCGATGTTTTTGGGATGGCGGTACCTTCTTCTTCCTTGGGAGATGTGCCAAATCCACCATCACAAGTATGAACAATTTTTCACTTTTAAAATTTATGTTTTTAAGTTATATATTCCACCTCAAAAAGTTCCATTAAAAAATGAGATATATCTAGATCTTGAGTTATTTTAAATTTTTTGAATTTTAGGTTTTTGGAGATTTTCTTTCTGAGCCACTCTTAGGAGATGTGCCAAATCCACCAGCACAAGTATTCAATTTTTCACTTAAATATATATATGTTTTTAAGTTATAAGTTATAAATTGAAGTTTAAAATTTTTATTATAAATTGAGATCTAGAGATCTTGAGTTATTTTAAATTTTTTGAATTTTAGGTTTTTGGAGATTTTCTTTTGGAGCCTCTCTTAGGAGATGTGCCAAATCCACCAGCAGAAGTATTCAATTTTTCACTTAAATATATGTTTTTAAGTTATAATTTATAAATTGAAGTTTAAAATTTTTATTATAAATTGAGATCTTGATCTTGAGTTATTTTATACTTTTAATTTTTTTGAATTTTAGGTTCCTATTGAAGCCCCTAAAATCCTAGCTTCAAACATTGGGGAAAACCACCCGGTCTAGACCTTAGTACAACTCCTTCTCCGTTTGGGATGGTGGCTCCGACTGGATAATATGAGACCAATTTCCCAATGATATATGGGTTGATGATTGGTTGTTTATATAACGGGTAATGGAAATGATAATTAATCTAATCTATAACTTAAATAAATATAAATAACTCTACTTAACCCAGGTATCATATAATAAATGCAATTTTAGATTTGTTCTTCTTAGAAGAATAATCATATAGATGGCTTTATTCATTCAAAAGAAAAATGTATTCACATATAATAATTACTTTGTTTAAGAAATTAATCAAAGAAATAATGATAACATATCGCATTCATACATTTATATCACTTACATATATTTTGAAAGATGACAATTCTAAGTTTTCAAAAATGATATAACAAAGGATTGTTTCACAGGCATATATATATAAACAACAACAATTTTCAAAAAGAATGTTTCATTACATAAATAAAATTAAACAACATGATTATGATAAAAATACCAGATACATTTGTAACCTCTTGATGCAAATAACACTTCGATCCCGCTTTTTTACTCAGAACATCTTTCAGGAAGAACAAAAATGCATATTCTTAAAAACAATTTTCCTCATAAAATTGCAGAATTGTGATCCACCATTAATAAAAATAATGTATTCAGAAGTACAGAAGTGTAACTTCTCAAGTCAAAAATTAATACAAATTGAGGACCCTTTTCTAAATGCATGAAAGGGGTTTAAATAATAATAGACTTTAAAACAAACTATCTAAAATATCGCTAAATTGTTCATTACAGCTCTTACTCTGGAGGTAGCCCGTTCTCCCTTAATCAACTGTCTCTAATTCTGCAAACAAAATTTCTTTGTGTGATTCTTGAATCTTGGGAAGATTGGCAGCGATGCCTTGATCTGTGTCTTGTCATGTGAGGAATATCGAAATTCTCTCATCGGCATCTTAAAATTCTAGCCTTGTATTTACTGCCTTTTCTATGAGTGATGACACTATTTCACATAGAGGGTCAGCCAGTGATATTTTATGACATAAAATATCAAGTTTTTGTGACAACGTTTTACTTAATTTGAGAGCCTCCATTTTAAATTGATCAAGTCCAAGATAATCCTTAAATATTTGTATTTGTGCTTGTAACAAAGCACTCTGTTCTTCTTTGGCCATCTTCTCTTGTTGAAGTATTACCTATCATTTGTTTAGCTCTTGCGATAGCTGTTGTTCTTTATGTATAGCTTGTTGGTCAAGCTTTTGCTTTTCAATATTCAATTTCTCTTTAAGCTACTCAATCTTTTGTTTTTCTTCAATCAGCTGTTGTTCTAGCTGTGATATTTTTTGTTGATCTGTTGTTGCCTTTTCTTCCAACAGCGTTATCTTTTGATCTTTTTCCTTTATCAATTAACTGACTTCGGAGGCTTTGTCCATTGTCACTGCCATATAAGCCCCCACATATTGAGAAAATTTGGTTAAATACTCTGAAGGATTAACTTCAGAGTCCTTCCAAACAACATTCATTAATTCAACTTGGGAAGATGAAAATAGACCCTGATCAATTTCCCTTTTCTTTCTTTATTTTCTAACTACAACCCTATGCTTTGGACTGTAAAAGACATCCAAGGGTGGTATATCTTCAATCTTTAATATAATTTCTTCAGAAGGATTTTCAGGAATAATCTCAACATCTTGTCTATTAATATAGCTGACTGTTCCTTCAACTGTAACATTGGTGACCGAAGGTTGTTGTGTTGCAGGCGATTTCATTGTAGACACATTCTTGAGAATAATTTTGACTCTTGATTTTCCGATCAAATTGTTCCCATTCCTTCAATAAATTTGAATGATCATATATATCCATTTCAGAAGAATCACCATCTTTTTTACCTGTTTTTTCCTGTTCAGTTTGAATATCAGCCTTATTTACTGTATTTTCCTTTTCTTGCTCTGTTTCAGTGTTCTTTTCTTCTCTGTATTCTTCCTGTTGCAGCAGGGTAGTTCTCAAATGATCAAGAGGTATTGTTAGTAGTCTCTTGTTTCTGAACTATTAGAAATCTTCCATGCCACTTGCTCTAAACTTTAAATTTGATAAATGTTTAACCTGTGAAAATCCTTCGGCCGAGGCAAATAGATCATCAAAATCAGAATCTTCATGTTCAAATTTGGCAACCTGTACCATAGATGTAAAGTTAAAGGACACTTTTTTCGGATCATAATGTCTTTTGGGGATGGTTGCCAATCTGAGGTCTTTCATTTTTTGGGCTTCTTTCTCTACATGTTTAAAATCATGTAGAGAAAAAGATCCACATCAGAGGGGAAATGTAGGCCACAACATCTTCTTAGAATTTTTTAGGTTTCTAGACATACCTTTCTCCGTTATTTGATAAGCTATTTCTCAGGCTAATAATTTCTCGGGAACATACAAGGGCAGAACATGAGGATCAGTGATACTTCCGAATATCCAGATATAGGTGAATTTTTCTTCTCCAAACCAGCTTCCGATTGAGGTTAGGTCAACGCTGGCCTCATCGAATAAGCTTGGAGCGGGTTTATTGAATATAAATTAATGAACTGGCAATATGAATCCATGGGAAATTCTGTATATGTGGTCTTTATAATAGGCTTTCCACAGATATTTGTGATAAATGTGGATAGGAATCGGGCTTTGAGGAGTCCACTTCCAGCCTAAGATAGAGAATTCTGAGTTGAAACATATGGTGTCAATGTAATAAGCACTCATGTAAAATGGTAGTATTATCCAGGTAGTTACAAACCTATTTTTCCTATAATCGAGGATTTTGCTTACTACTTTATCAGATAAAATGGTTGCCCAATCCATGATGTAGGAGTCAACAACAACTTCAATTAAGGGTACCATCTCAATAGAAAATTTTTTAGAGCTGATAGTTCCAAATAATCTACACATCATAGCTACAGCATAGCAATAAGGAAATGCCAAGGATTCCACGGAGTACATACCTGAAGATTCATGCTTATGTTTTTCAGGAAAATTCCTCGAATCTCCAATGGGATCTGACTCCACTTCATTTTCTTTGGTGAAGTCTTCCAAAAATTATTTGTTGTAGATTTGTTGAGGGTCTGGTAAGTGATACATTTTCTTGATATCTTCTGCCTTGAATGACCTGAAAATCCTTCCATTTGACTTAAAGAATGTTCTGTCTGTTATATTGATGCTTTCTATAACCCATCTCACTAAGTCATTATATGGAAGAACATTTGCGCGAGCTGCTACTTTGTGAAGATAGGAGCTTGCCAATTTCTTAAGAGTGCTCTCAGATTTTTTATCCAAATCTGCCTCTGGCTCTTCTTTTGATATTATAGTTGGATCTTCTGCTTTTAGTAGATTGTAAACTCATTCCCATGAAGTTTTTCCAAGACCTAGATAGGTATTATTAGTTACTAATACCAACTTAGCTGGTTGATCTTTTGGAATGATGGGGACCTTTGCTCTCCGGGATTTCTTAGACATTTTCATGACTCGTAAGTTTTTTCTTAGGTCTGCACAATGGAAAAAATTAGCAGAATGACAGAAAAATTCTTTCAAGAATGAATACCAAACAGAGAGGAGCTAATGGCATTTAATCACAATAAAGATGATGGATTAAAGAAATATTATTCCATCGAAGATGAAATCTGCGACGGACTTTAACCATGATTATCATTTAATGTTTTCCTCGTATAATGTGAGATTTTAATTCCATTGTGGGTTGTCTCGTCACACATTTATAATGGTCCGTTTAAGGCGTTCATACCATAACTTTTTAAGATTTTCTGATCAACGATAATTGTATATCGGAGATCAGAAGTTTCAAATATCAGGTTTAAGTATTCCCATTTTACATCTACAATTTTCAATTATTGCTGAGCTGGCATGGATGGCGTGATGCCTTTTAAATCATATCAAATTATTGGCATTTATTATACAAATGATCTATTTTATGTTTTCATTGAGAAACACTTTTATGAAATAATGATATCACATTGCAGGTTTTTAGCGAAGTGTCTTTAGATATGAGTTATGCGTTTTTAGCGATGAGCGATTTGCGATTTAACTTATTGCATCAGAGCTTTTTCAAAATGGACACATAATCAATTGTGATATGACTTTACTGATTCACGATTGTGATCGGGCTTATCACATTGAAACTTTTCAAAAAGGGTGTATAAGAATGTGATTTTCCCGATTTGTGATTGTGATTGGTTTCATCGCATCGGAACTTTTCAAAGTGGAAGGCTTGAACTCATGTTCATGCAATATGCGCTTTTGTGATTGCTTAATCGCATCAGGGTTGAATGATAGCACATTTGATTCTATAATTTGAATATCTTTTATGTGTTTTTTTATTTTTTGTTAAATAAATCCTTTTTCGTTGGGGTTTGATTCTATTTCATGATAGATCGGATTTCCTCAAAAAATTTATTGATTCTATACCTTCCTAAAGAAAAGGGGACCCATTTCTTATTAAAAAGTAATATATAAAAATTTGAAATGGGGAGGGTTGTTTGTACAGCACAACAATTGGCGATTTACTGGGAGAAACAGCTGTCTCTGAAAAAATAAAGTGATAAATAAATCTTTTGCAAGTAGAAATATTTGATGACAAAGAAAACTATCCTAGAAAAAT
This sequence comes from Pinus albicaulis, assembly GCA_034641835.2. Lineage (NCBI taxonomy): Eukaryota > Viridiplantae > Streptophyta > Pinopsida > Pinales > Pinaceae > Pinus > Pinus albicaulis. The sequence goes on from CM076569.1 coordinate 551,730,593, forward strand.
TAGATAAAATCTAACTCTGAATAAAATAAGAATCACTTGTAATTTCTTTTTAATCCCTTTAAACATAAGAACATTTTTGGTTTCATTAAGCTTTCATTGGCTGATAAAGATAAAGTGGGGGGCTTCTCCAATTTAGCTTTGAATTTTACTCTTTTGTCATAGGTAGTGGCTTTGCTTCCAGCAAACGTCTATAGTCTCGATAGGGTTACCTTTTAACCATCAATCATACATTATCCCATCCATCTAAGATTATAACTTTTTAAAAGATAAATCCATAAAGATATGTTTTTATATCTTTTGTTTTTTATTCTTTTAACTTTTTAGGATAAAAGCCATTGTCCTGGTTTGGGAGCCAGCTGATAACAATGTCATTCACCGGTTGTAACTAAACTGAACAAGCTGGCTCGTGATGAGACCCCTTATCTTATGATTATAAGTCATTACCCTGTTTTGATATGCAGTAGTGGTAATGTCAGTTTGATTACTTCCCTATGATCATGGTAAGTAGGCTTGTGATGAGACCTCTTACCTTTTATATCTGACACATTTTTTAGAATTACACTCTAAAAAGTCATAAAATTAGTGGATGGGGTGAATGATTCTCTCCTTAAGAGTCAATGAATGACCTTTTAGAGTTTTAGATGCCAAAATTTGAAAAGGTCTTTACTCTTTATAAATAACCTGTCTCTAATTTATAAACTTAGAATGATTTACAATATTTTCAAGGTTTCAAAAGACTTTACAAACTTTTAAATAAGTTTCCAAGGTTTCATATTTTATTTAAGATTCCGAAACTGTAATCATTTCCTTAAAATTCCTATCTACATAAACAAGTATTCACAATATTTTCTCAAAGATCTTTTCAATAGTAAAATGTCAATGGAAGAATATTAACAACGTTATTTGTAAAACAAACAAACTTGCATAATGAATTATATATAGGTAAGAAGGGGTTACCTCCTTAGGAAAAGAATTTTTTCAAAATAAGCCCATTCATAGGAAGAGACTCTCTCTTTCCTGTTAAAAGATCTTGCAACATGAATTTTGATGAGCCTATCTTTTCAATGATTTGAAATGGTCTAAGAAACATCTTTTGAAATTTGGTATGTTTACCTTTATCTTCATGTGCTTTGTTCCATTTCAAAATAAGATCACCAATTTGTAATGTTTTAGATCCAGCAGAACTTGCATAAAAAGAATATTTTATAAGTTGTTGATGTTTAGCGTGAGTGATTTTGGCTTTTTCCCTTTCTTCATCTAATTTGAGGATTTGATCAAATCTTGATTGGACAGAGGATGAAGGATTTTCTTCAAAAAATTGTATTAGGGGTAGAGATGGGAGTGCTAGGTTTGAAGGTATTATAGCTTCTTTCCCATATACAAGATTAAAAGGTGAAGTACCTATTGAAGACTTCTGAGTTATACAATCAGCCCATAGTGCAAAAATCAAAGACTTAGGCCAATTCTTTTGATTTTGATTAACAATTGTTTTGATAATCTTAATGAGATTTTTATTAGTTGATTCAACCAAACCATTACCTTGAGGATAATAATTTGCAGAATATTTTAACTTAAAACCTCTTTTGAGAGAAAATTCCATTATACTATTCTAGAAAAATAAAATTTATTATAAAAAACAAGGGCATTAGGTACACCAAACCTAGTAATGATGAATTGATCAATGAATTCAATGATTGCATCGGAATTGACTACCTTTAAAGGAATTGCTTCTACCCATTTTGTGAAGTAATCCGTGGCTGTAAGGATGTATCTATTTTGCTTGGAAGAATGTGGAACAATTTTTCCTATAATATCAAGTCCCCATTGTTTGAATGGTTGCTCAATGTTTACTGGTTGTACAGGAAAAGCTGGTTTCCATTGTCTTCCACTGGAAATTTAGCAAGTCTTACATTTCCTTACATAATCATAGGTGTCTTTAAAAAAAGTAAGCCAATAATATCCCGCATGAATTATCTTGTGAGTTGTAGTGTCTCCTCCAAAATGTCCACCTGCTAGTCCATCATGTAATTCCTGCAAAACTTTGTGTGCTTCAGTTTTTTCCTGACATCTTAGAAAAATGGAATCATAATTTCTTTTGAATAACACATCATCAATGATATCAAATTTTTTAGATTTTAATCTTAAAGCACATTTTCTTTTATAACTGATATTAGGAGGAGCATACCCATTTTTTAAGTAAAATATCAAATCAGCATACTGAGATTCAAAATTTATGATACTTAACTCATTCACTTGAAAAGTATTATCTTGATATTGATGTTCTGGAATATTGGAAGCTCCTGCTAATAACCTGCAAAAACCTTGTCCTCTAACAATTTTAGCTGGTTTAATTTCGATATCATATTCCTGTAAGGATGTTACCCAATTGGCTCTTTTTTCTCCTACTTTTCTTTGTACTAAAAATTGTCTCACTGCAGAAAATGGGACAATGACTTTTGTATGTGTTTTTAGGAGAAATGGCCTAAAGTGTTTGATAGATTTAAACACAGCAAAAGCTTGTTCTTCTACTTCTGAATAGTTAAGTTCATCTCCTTGTAGATTTGAACTAAAGAAGGAGATAGGTGCTTCAATCTGCTGATCACTGAGTTGTGTCAAAACGGAAACATAAGATGTTTCAGTGGCTAGAGTGTACAAAATAAAATGATTAGAAAATTTAGGAGTATTCAATGTTGGAGCATTAATAATTGCCTATTTGATTGAATCAAAGGCTTCCTTTTCTTTATGTCCTCATTTGAAAAATGAATTCTTCTTAATCATAGTTTCTAAAGGTAAGTCTATATGAGAAAAATCGGGAACAAATCTCTTCACAAAATTTATCTGTCCTAAAAATGACTGCATGGATTTCTTATTATGTGGCAAAGGGATATCAGAAATCTCTTTTATTCAGTCAGGGTCAATATATATGCCATCTTTAGATACAATAAATCCTAAAAGTTTCCGTTCATTAAGAGCAAAGAATGATTTTTTTGGATTTAAAGAAATACCATACTTTCTACATCGTTCGAAGATATATTTTAAATCATGTAGATGGTTGGCTCTTTTCTTTGAAAAGACAATTATGTCATCTAGATAGATAAAAATTGACTTATTAATCAAACCTTTGAAAGCTATATCCATGGCTCTTTGGAAGGTAGCTCCAACATTTATCAAACCAAAAGGCATTTTTTGGTAGGCATATGTTCCCCATTTGGTTCTGAATGTAGTTTTCAGTCTATCATTTGGATGCACCAGTATATGATTATATCCTAAAAAACCATCAAGAAAAGACATTAATTCAGAACCAGCTACTGCTTGAAGTATCTGTTCCATTGTAGGTAGTGGGAAATTATCCTTTTGACATGCTTTATTGAGATTTCTAGAATCTATACAAATTCTAATGTCTCCATTATTTTTCCTAACATGTACCAGATTTGAAACCCAATTTGAATGTCTAACAGGGAAAATAATTTTAGCTTTCAAGATTTTATTCAACTCTATTTTAATTTGAGTTTCCAAGTTAGGATGAATTTTCCTTAGCTTTTGTTGCACTGATTTTTCATCGGAGATCATCGGAATTGTATGTTTAATGATAGAAGTATCATAAGTTGTTAAATCTTCATAATTCCAAGCGAAAACATTTTTGTATTTATTTAGGAGTCTGATGAAAGAAAACCTTTCTTCTGGTGTTAGTCCAAGACCTAGATTGACATTTTGTGGTTTAGATTCAGTACCAATATTTATTAACTCAAACTTTAAATTAGAACTTTGAAGTTTGGCATTAGTAACCTTTTTAAATCTATCTTTGATATCATAGAGATCTTCAAGCTTAACCACAGATTTCAAAATGGAATTTTCGTTGTTTTTTTATTTTATTTGAAGATGATGATCACTTTCATCAATTATCTTATTATCATAAGATTTCTCCGAAGTTAAGAAGTTTAGGATGTCTTCATCGTGATTAAACACTCGCCAATTGGTAACATTATCAGGGATAGATGGTCGAAAAATTAATTCTAATGAAAATCTATCTGGACTATAATCATGAGTTGGAAGAAGATTAGAAGCAACATTACTTAATAAATCAACTGCTGCATTCTGAGATCTAGGAATAGGGGAAATATTGAATACTAAAAAATGAGTCATAAGACTTTGAACAAGGCTTGATAGTGTTTAAGATGATTTGAAAGACAATGAATAGTATTCCTAACTTTTCTGATGACAATTTCAGATTCACCATATACTTTATGATATTTGACATTCAAGCCTATTGACTTATAAAGTCCTTGAATCAAAGCTTCATATTCTACAGTGTTATTTGTACACTCAAATTCTAATCTGCATGACAACATAGTTTTTTCCCCTTCCAGACTAACTAAAATACATCCTGCTCCTGCACCATCATTGGATTTTGATTCATCAAAGTACAAAGACCAAAATAAAGATTTATCTACAGATTTATTTACAAATTGATCAGCAATATTAACACATCTTGAAGTATCGGTTTGAGAGAAATTTTCAACTTGTGAAGTGAAGCTATTTACATGGAAAGGTGATTGTTGGGCACTAAAATTTCCAAAGAATGATTCAGCTGAGTAATTTCCAAGAATTTTATTATTGAAAGCTACAGATTGGTTTTCTTGTTCAAACTCTGTCACTGTATGGGTCATATGTTTATCCCGATCAATCTTAATTTGATTTGGTTTCCCTTTATATGGAAGCTACATGTGAGACCAATCAATAGAAATGCAACCATGGAGTTTTTCAAACCAATCCCTGCTTAAAAATAAACCATAAAACTCAATGATATCAGCAATCAATATATCAATTCTATGAATTGTTCTAGGATCAGCTGATAGCCTAATAGTGATTGAATTAATCTCTCCTAAAACTTTCACTTTAGTTTGATCTAATTGGACAATATGAATTGCAGATTTCTGGGGTTCAATGTTTAATTTAGACCACACTAAGGCTGGAATTATGTTTGATGATGCCCCTGAATCTATCAAGAAATTATGTATATTTCTATTACAGATCTTGTAAGTTAAGAGGAAATGAGGTGTTTGTGAATTAGATCTATCTCCAATCAAAAGAGTATCAATACCATCTACTTTATCGGGTGGTGGCTTACCTGATCCTTTGGTTGCTTTGGATATTACACCATTTGGGAGAGGAGAAGCAGGCACTGCATTCAATTCTTTTAACAAAAGCTTATGTTGATGCTTGAGCTTGCTGAGTTCATGTAAAGAAATATTTTCTCTGGTCTTCTTCATATCTTATATAATGTTATAATCCATAGAATCACACACTACTAGCGTTTTAGATGTTGATGGAGGATTAGAAGATGATGGTTGATTTTGGGTAGGCAAAGGAGAAGCTTTCTTTACAGGAGCTTTATCTTTAGTAGTAGGAGTTGAAGTTTTCTTTTTGGGAGATGTTTGAACAGGTACTGCTACATTCTTACTTCTAGTGCTCACTAGGAGAGCTTCATGTTCATTCTCATTATCTGAGTTAGGCAAAATAAAATCCCACATCCCATGGCATTCAACTAATTCTTCTTCTTCATTTTCTTCTGATGATATAAGTGTATCTTCCTCTTCTTCTTCCTCTAAATATGACTCTACATTAGATATTACATTAGGTGGTTTAGATTCAGTTGGCTGATTTCTTTTGAAATTCCTAAATGACCTTTTAGTGGAAGTTTCAGCTACTTGTTTTTTAATTTCCACCATTTCATTGGACACGGTTTTCAGGAATTTTTGTAATCCTTCCATATCATATGGATCTTTAGGCACTTTCTTCTTTGAATCATCCATGAAACTAACTTTTTTGGATTTTCTCTCTTCACTAGCATTTTTTTTATCTAAAGCAATGATACATTTTTCTACTGTGATTGCTTCCTTCATGTTTTCAGCTAATGTAGGTTTAGCAGCTCTATCTACAAAGATGGCTATATTTGAAGGTAAAGTGAATATATAACATTCACTTTGGACTTCTTCACTAGGTTTTGATGTTGATGGAATTTTATTCAACAACTTGTTAAATCGGGAGTTGAAGCCTTTGATAGGTTCTTTAGACTCTGATTTCAAATTGGAGAGATCATTAATCATAGTTGCTATTTACCTATCATCTCCAAACTTGGTTAGGAATTGTTCCTGAAAAATATCCCAGCTAGTAATGGATCTTGTTGGTAATGAAAAATACCAAGATCTTGCTGGTCCTTGCAAAGTATATGGAAATAATCTGACTATAGCATCTTCTTCTGTTACCCCATTTAAGTTTACGCCAAAAATTTTGAGGCTATGCCATTGTTATACTAATCGTAGAAGAAGGTGAAGGAACAGTTGAAAGTGATTGAGTAGATGTTGTTGAAACAACTGTACCCTTCTGGATTGTGACTTGAAGTTGGGAAATAGATGGCAATGATGTGAAAGATGTGGATGATAATTATGAAAGAGTCTCACTGTCTAACTCTAAAGGTGTTTTTATAGCTCTTTTTCGACTTGGCAGAGGAAGTTCAGTTGGTAAAATACCAAGCTTTTCACTTTACAGTCTAGTAAGAGGCTGGGAAGGAATGTATTGTGAAGTCACACTGCCTTGGGATAGCTCAAATTTTTCTTGCGATAATGAAAACCCTTCGAGTTTATGAATTAGAGATTGTACCTCAGGAGATTCAAAAGATGACTCTTCTGATATGTCTAGGGTTTTGGCAGTGGGTGTAGTAATTTTCTTTTCAACTTCTTCCCTAGAAATTTGAGATGAAGGAGAAGTTGAAGAAGGTGATGAGGGTGAATTGCTCTTGGAATGGACTATATATTTGTATTTACTTGCCATTCATAGCTATGGCCCTCCTTCTAGCACCAAAAATGTTGAAGCCCCTAAAATCCTAGCTTCAAACATTGGGGGAAACCACCCGGTCCGAACCTTAGTACAACTCCTTCTCCGTTTGGGATGGTGGCTCCGACTGGATAATATGGGACCATTTTCCCAATGATATGTGGGTTGATGATTGGTTGTTTATATAACGAGTAATGGAAATGGTAATTAATCTAATCTATAACTTAAATAAATATAAATAACTCTACTTAACCCAGGTATCATATAATAAATGCAATTTTAGATTTGTTCTTCTTAGAAGAATAATCATATAGATGGCTTTATTCATTCAAAAGAAAAATGTATTTACATATAATAATTACTGTGTTTAAGAAATTAAACAAAGCAATAATGATAACATATCACATTCATACATTTATATCACTTACATATATTTTGAAAGATGACAATTCTAAGTTTTCATAAATAATATAACAAAGGATTGTTTCACAGGCATATATATATAAACAACAACAATTTTCAAAAAGAATGTTTCATTGCATAAAGAAAATTAAACAACGTGATTATGATAAAAATACCAGATACATTTGTAACCTCTTGATGCAAATAACACTCTGATCCCAATTTTTTACTTAGAACAACTTTCAGGAAGAACAAAAATGCATATTCTTGAAAACAATTTTCCTCATAAAATTGCAGAATTATGATCCACCATTAATAAAAATAATGTGTTCAGAAGTACAGAAGTGTAACTTCTCAAGTCAAAAATTAATACAAATTGAGGACTCTTTTCTAAATGCATGAAAGGGGTTTAAATAATAATAAAATTTAAAACAAACTATCTAAAATATCGCTAAATTGTTCATTACAGCTCTTGCTAGGGAGGTAGCCCGTTCTCCCTTAATCAATTGTGTCTTCCATTCTGCAAACAAAATTTCTTTGTGTGATTCTTGAATCTTGGGAAGATTGGCAGCGATGCCTTGATCTGTGTCTTTCCATGTGAGGAATCCCGAAATTTTCTCATCGGAATCTTAAAATTCTAACCTTGTATTTACTGCCTTTTCTATGAGTGATGACGCTATTTCACATAGAGGGTCAGCCAGTGATATTTTATGACATAGAATATCAAGTTGTTGTGACAATGTTTATTTAATTCGAGAGCCTCCATTTTAAATTGATCAAGTCCAAGATAATCATTAAATATTTGTATTTGTGCTTGTAACAAAGCACTCTGTTCTTCTTTCGCCATATTCTCTTGTTGAAGCATTACCTGTGTTTTTTTAGCTCTTGCGATAGCTGCTGTTCTTTATGTATAGCTTGCTGGTCAAGATTTTACTTTTCAATATTCAATTTCTCTTTAAGCTGCTCAATATTTTTTTTTTCTTCAATCAGCTGCTATTTTAGCTGTGATATTTTTTGTTGATCTGTTGTTGCCTTTTCTTCCAACAACGCTATCTTTTGATCTTTTTCCTTTATCAATTAACTGAATTTGGAGGCTTTTTCCATTGTCGCTACCGTATAAGCCCCCGCATATTGAGACAATTTGGTTAAATCCTCTGAAGGATTAACTTCAGAGTCCTTCCAGACAACATTCATTAATTCAACTTGGGGAGATGAAAATAGATCCTGATCAATTTTCCTTTTCTTTCTTTGTTTTCTAACTACAACCTTATGCTTTGGACTGTAAAAGACATACAGGGGTGGTATATCTTCAATCTTTAATATAATTTCTTCAGAAGGATTTTCAGGAATAATCTCAACATCTTGTCTATTAATATAGCTGACTGTTCCTTCAACTGTAACATTGGTGACCAAAGGTTGTTGTGTTGCAGGCGATTGCATTGTAGACACATTATTGGGAATCATTTTGACTCTTGATTTACCGATCAAATTGTTCCCATTCCTTAAATAAATTTGAATGATCATGTATATCCATTTCAGAGGAATCACCATATTTTTTACTTGTTTTTTCCTGTTCAGTTTGAATATCAACCTTATTTTCTGTATTTTCCTTTTCTTGCTCTGTTTCAGTGTTCTTTTCTTCTCTGTATTCTTCCTGTTGCAGTAGGGTAGTTCTCAACTGATCAAGAGGTATTGTTAGTAGTCTCTTGTTTCTGAATTGTAAGAACTCTTCCATGCCACTTGCTCCAAACTTTAAATTTGCTAAATGTTTAACCTGTGAAAATCCTTCGGCCGAGGAAAATAGATCATCAAAATCAGAATCTTCATGTTCAAATTTGGCAACCTGTACCATAGATGTAAAGTTTAAGGCAAATTTTTTCGGATCATACTATCTTTTGGGGATGGTTGCCAATCTGAGTTCTTTCATTTTTTGGGCTTCTTTCTCTACATGTCTAAAATCATGTAGAGAAAAAGATCCACATCAGAGGGGAAATGTAGGCCACATCAGCTTCTTAGAATTTTTTAAGTTTCTAGACATCCCTTTCTCCTTTATTTAATAAGCTATTTCTCGGGCTAATAATTTATCAGGAACGTACAAGGGCAGAACATGAGGATCAATGATACTTCCGAATATCCGGATATAGGTGAATTTTTCTTCTCCAAACCAGCTTCCGATTGAGGTTAGGTCAATGTTGGCCTCATCGGATAAGCTTGGAGCGGGTTTATTGAATATAAATTGATGAACTAGCAATATGAATCCGTGGAAAAATATATATATGTGGTCTTTATAATAGGCTTTCCACAAATATTTGTGATAAATGTGGATAGGAATCGTGCTTTGAGGAGTCCACTTCCAACCTAAGATAGGGAATTCTGAGTTGAAACATATGGTGTCAATTATATAAGCACTCATGTAAAATGGTGGTATTATCTGGGTAGTTACAAACCTCTTTTTCCTATAATCGAGGATTTTTCTTGCCATTTATCAGATAAAATGGTTGCCCAATCCATGATGTAGGAGTTAACAACAGCTTCAATTAAGGGTACCATCTCAATAGAAAAAATTTCAGAGTTGACAGTTCCAAATAATCTACACATCATAGTTGCAGCATAGTAATAAGGAGATGCCAAGGATTCCACGGAGTACATACCCGAAGATTCATGCTTATGTTTTTCAGGAAAATGACTCCAATCTCTAATGGGATCTGACTCCACTTCATTTTCTTTGGCGAAGTCTTCCAAAAATGCTTTGTTGTAGATTTGCTGAGGGTCTAGTAAGTGATACATTTTCTTGATGTATTCTGCCTTGAATGACCCGAACATCCTTCCATCTGACATAAAGAATGCTTTGTCTGTTATATTGATGCTTTCTATAACCCATCTCACTAAGTCATTATATGGGAGAACATTTGCGCGAGCTGCTACTTTTTGAAGATAGGAGCTTGCCAATTCCTTAAGAGTGCTCTCAAATTTTTTATCCGAATCTACCTCCGGCTCTTCTTCTAATATTATAGTTGGATCTTCTACTTCTAGTAGATTGTAAACTCCTTCCCATAATGTTTTGCCAAGACCTAGATAAGTAGTATCAGTTACTAATACCAACTTAGCTGGTTGATCTTTTGGAATGACGGGGACCTTCGCTCTCTTGGATTTCTTAGACATTTTCATGACTCGTAGGTTTTTTCTCAGGTCTGCACAATGGAAAAAATTAGCATAATGACGGAAAAATTCTTTCAAGAATGAATACCAAACAGAGAGGAGCTAATGGCATTTAATCACAATAAAGATGATGGATTAAAGAAATATTATTCCATCAAAGATGAAATCCGTGACGGACTTCAACCATGACTATCGTTTAATGTTTTCCTCGTATAATGTGAGATTTTAATGCCATTGTGGGTTGCCTCGTCACACATTTATAATGGTTCATTTAAGGTGTTCATACCATAACTTTTTAAGATTTTCTGATCAACGATAATCGTATATCGGAGATCGGAAGTTTCAAATATCAGGTTTAAGTATTCCTATTTTACATCTGCGATTTGTGATTATTGCTGAGCTGGCATGGATGGCGTGACATGATGCCTTTTAAATCATATCAAATTATTGGAATTTCTTATACAAATGATCTAATTTATGTTTTCATTGAGAAACGCTTTTATGAAATAATGATATCGCATCACATATTTTTAGCGGAGTGCCTTTAGATATGAGTTATGTGTTTTTAGCGATGAGCGATTTGCGATTTAACTTATCGCATCGGAAAAAGGGTGCATGAAGATGTGATATGACTTCACCGATTCACGGTTGTGATTGGGCTTATCGCATCAGAGCTTTTTCAAAATGGACTCATAATCAATTGTGATATGACTTTACCAATTCGTGATTGCGATCGGGCTTATTGCATCGCAACTTTTCAAAAAGGGTGTATAAGAATGTGATTTCCCCAATTTGTGATTTTGATTGGGTTCATGGCATCGAAACTTTTCAAAGTGGAAGGCTTGAACTAATGTTCATGCGATATGCACTTTTGCGATTTCTTAATCGCATCAGGGTTGAATGATAACACGTTTGATTCTATAATTTGAATATGTGAAATGCGATAAAGGCCTTTATGTGTTTTTTTATTTTTTGTTAAATAAATCCTTTTTCATTGGGGTTTGATTCTATTTCATGATAGATAGGATTTCCTCAAAACATTTATTGATTCTATACCTTCCTAAAGAAAAGGGGACCCATTTCTTATTAAAAATTTATATATAAAAATTTGAAATGGGGAGGGTTGTTTGTACAGCACAACAGTTCCTATGGAGGATTTATTTTCTCCATGGACTCTGGTGATGGAGATAGGAACATCCATACCATTTCAACCATTTGAACAAGTTGTCAAACCTTTTTTTTAATATTACTGAAAAAAAATTTATATATGCATTTTCATTTGAAATTTTTTAATATATATATATATATATTGTAAAGTTTACTGTTGAAGATGTTCCAGTGGGGGAAGTTTTAGTAGACGAGCAACAAATGGAGAGGGAACCTCATAAGGTATTGCATGATTTTTTTTTACATGAAGTTCTATATATTCTCACTCAATTTTAAGACATTAAATTTTAATGTTTGTACACATTGTGTACAGGTTCCCCATGCTTCACAGGATAGCTCGAGGATCGTGAATTTGCTGGGAGAGACACTACATCCATCTGTATTTGATGGATGACGCACATGCACACGTGCAACATTCTATTTTCAATATATTTAGTCTTAAAATTATTTTTTTATATATAGTCTTATCTATATTTCATCATATATAACTTGATACTTGTGAGATCTGCAAATTTTGGACATATTTTATGTGAACTACATTTGGTACATGTGAATGTGATATATAATGTTTTTAAAATTTAAGTTTTGGATGGTTGAACTACATTTGGCATGTGAAGTAATGTTACAGTGTTATATAATTTGTTTTGTTTTTAAAACTCAATTTTGGATGGTTGAACTACATTTGGCATGTGATGTGAAGTAATGTTGTGTTATAATTTTTTTTGTTTTTAAAACCTAAGTTTTGGATGGTTGAACTTCATTTGGCATGTGAAGTAATGTTGTGTTATAATTTGTTTTGTTTTTACAATGTTATGGTTGAACTACATATGGCATGTGAAGTAATGTTACTCGATACTTGATACTTGTGATCTATAATGTTTTGTTTTTAAAACTCAAGTTTTGGATGGTTGAACTACATTTGGCATGTGAAGTAATGTTGTGTTATAATTTTTTTTGTTTTTAAAACTTAATTTTTGGATGGTTGAAGTACATTTGGCATGTGAAGTAATGTTGTGATCTATAATGTTTTGTTTTTAAAACTTAAGTTTTGTATGGTTGAACTACATTTGGCATGTGATATAATTTTTTGTTTTTATTGGATAGTTGAACTACAATTGGCATGTGAAGTAATGTTGTGTTATAATTTGTTTTGTTTTTAGAAATTAAGTTTTGGATGGTTGAACTACATTTGGCATGTGAAGTAATGTTGTGATCTATAATTTTTTGTTTTTAAAACTTAAGTTTTGGATGGTTGAACTACATTTGGCATGTGATATAATGTTTTGTTTTTATTGGATAGTTGAACTACAATTAGCATGTGAATTAATGTTGTGATATAATGTTTTGTTTTTAAAACTCAAGTTTTGGATGGTCGAACTACATTTGCCATGTGATTATGATATAATGTTTTGCCTTTAAAATTCAAGTTGTCATTTTCCAAATAAAAAAAAATTCACATGAATATATGTACATGTAGAAATGATTTAAGTACATGTTTGAAAATATATGTTAAAACGATTGAAGTGCAATATATATGATGATGATGATGATGATGGTCAACGTCCACTGAGACCAAACTTTTGTCTATCAGACCTATAATTTTCTTAGTTCTTAATTGTTTGGCTTCTTGTCTTTCTTGGCGAGATTGGTGTTGTAGCTTTATTTTTCTTCTCTACGGTCTTCCAACTTCATTTATCTTTCACCTCCTTCATCTCTTCTGATTCTTGGGACACTGGTGTCTTATCTTCAGGATTTAGGAGATCTCCTTTGCTGTTAAATGAAAACAATCATAACAGCACGTGCAACACTTTTCAAACAATCATAAATTTTTTAAAATGCATTCTATAATATATATATATATATATATATATATATATATATATATATATATATATATATATATATATATATATATATATATATATATATATATATATATCCAAAAGACGCGTTTACATTTTTCATCAATGCATGTATAGAAAAGCTACTTTCAGTTAATTCCATTCTAGAACATATATATCCAGTGCATGCAACATTTTTCATCAATGCACATAGAAAAGCTACTTTCAGTTAATTTCCTAGACCATGTATATATCTAGTACGTGCAACATTTTTCATCAATGCACATATAAAATCTACTTTCAGTTAATTGCATTATAGAACATATATATCTAGTACTTGCAACATTTTTCATCAATGCACATAGAAAAACTACTATCAATTAATTGCATTCTAGAACATATATATATCAAATACTTCTAGAACATATATATCCAATACTTGCAACATTTTTCATCAATGCACATAGAAAAGATACTTTCAGTGAATTTCATTCTAAAACATATATATATCCAATACGTGCAACATTTTTCATCAATGCATGTATAGAAAAGCTACTTTTAGTTGATACTAGGGTGCATGTACCAAAACAATGTACATGTGCAAACACTTGCATAGGTAACATAACAAAGCAGTTAAATTTTTAGTTGAGTTCTGGAAGTTCTAGAACATGAATCCAAAGAGAAGAAATTGTTGGGCAGTTCAATCAAAAAAATTCCAATGGAATGCCATCCTTAATGATCCGTTCATGATCAGATTTTGACATTTTTCATTTCTTAATTTTCATTTTTTTCTTTGATTTAAACTCTATCAACTTTATGCATGTTGCACACACCAAGTGACTATATTGACAACTTATGATATCAGGTTCATAATCTTCAAAGTAAACAAAATCTCCACTTTGATTAGCTTGTCTGAAAAAATAATATTTTAGTATAAGAGATCCTCTGTCATATGGAAACCCTATATTGACAACTTATGACATCAGGTTCATAGTCTTCAAAGTAAAAAAAATCCCCACTTTGATTAGCTTGTCTAAAAAAATAATCTTTTACTATAAGAGATCCTCTGTCATATGGAAACCCGTGATCATTATAGTTTTCTAATAATTTCATCTTTTGTTCAGTGCAACACATCAAATAATACTTCACATTTTCAATGTTGTCAGTAGGTGCAATTACAACAAAAACATCTCCTGCACAATAAAACAAACTTATGTATTTAAATTTAGATCATAATTAACATGAAAAAATAACTTTAAAATAATTTTAGTATCTATTTCTAGATATCTAGCATTTGAAAGAAATTCAAATGTTACCTTCTCTAACAATATTAGAAACTCGATCACCATCAAATGATATTGTAGTCTCCTCTGATTGCATTTCTTCAAACATTGCAACAGACATTTTCCCCTTTGTATTTAGCTCTGTATGTTTCCAATCTTTTACATACATTTTGTTTTCACAAACATCATTGGATTTTGTGTTGTCTATGCAAACATGACAAAAACAAGAATATTTTCTTTTATCCAGTGCAAACACATTTGTGGACAAATTTTTTTTAATTGAATGTAATTTTCGAGTCCCTTTTATTGTTTCAATGTAACTTCCAATTGATCTATCTACATCTTCAACCCCAATATGCCAAAAAAACATATATATGGAAAATTCAAAGAATGTAAATATGATATCAAAATACCATCAAAGATAATCATTGTGATAAATTTACACTGTTTAAAATTGGATATCCAATAAAAATTAAATTGAATGTACCTGTAATGGTCCTTTTTCAGGATTGCTCATAAATCATGCATAAAAAATGAATTTCCAGCAACATATGAAATAAAATACTGAAATGGACTCTTTGATTCCATATAATAATCAATATGAAATATAAATCCAAGAATAGAGCTAAAAAAAATCAAACTAGGTGGGCTAAATAGTTCTCCCACACCTAGGATGACCAAAAAGTGCTAAAACCCCAAGACTGCAAAATGCCGGAGCAGCTGCTCAAGGAATGCGCGGTCTAAGAGAGGGTTTACACATACAATGATCATAGAACAATAGATCTACTCATGTATTGATAAAAAATGCTGGAGAATAGGGATCTAAGCTCCCTTTACAAAATACAAAAGAAACCAGTAAGGGTTTCTTGTCCAAACACTCTGCATACAAATGTGATATTCAGGAAATCATTGAATTATCACTGCAACACTGAAGCACATGAGTGTAAAAGGCTAGAAGATTTCTGATCTGATGTAGATCCCTCAAGGGCTTCCTCCCATGAAAGGATGAACCTCTCAATCACAAGGAAACTCAGCAATGGAGCCACCAAACCATGCAATGGACACTGCCTCCAAAATAACGAACTCCCTAGCAGAAATAGTGCTGGGAAGGTATGGGAAATGTGTGGTCTAATACCACAGATCTGAAATAATTCCTTGAGCTCTCCAAATAGATCTCTCAAATGAAGGAAAGCTTCCTCCAATGAGAAACTAGCTCAGAAGCCAGGATTTCAATCCCTTCCACTGCTGCACCCAGCAACACTGCACAATCTCCAGCAAAGCTATGCTGATGAATATGGCTAAAGCTTGGCATAAAAACCTGATGTGGAATGATGAATGCAAACTCTCCCAATGAGCTACTGAAAGGAAAGAGGTGGGATTCCCGCTTTGGAACACCCAGTGCTAAACAGCACTGCAGCTTTGCTAATCAGCAACAATTCTTGGCATACAAGAATTATAATTATACAACATGATGAATAATGCTGCCATCCTCTTCCTTATATAAGATATGATTTTTCTTACTCTTGGCCCAACTCAAGTAGGTTACTTCTAACCCAAGTTACATCTCCCTCCAAAATTGCGTTATTCATTCTTGGATTCTTCCTCCACTAAAACTGCATTGTTGACTTAGTCAAAGCAGCTTGAATTTAACCTTGTTCACACATGGAGGTGTATTATTAAGCTAGAAAGAGTGTCCCCTTTCACATTTGGAGTATTTTATTCCTCCTTAGGATACTTATGGGCTTTTCTACCCATTTATTTACCGGTTGTAGCTGCTGCTAACTCTAATGTTCCATTTAGCTTGGAGGCTAAAATTTTGGAACATTACAGTCCTCCCCTCAATTATCTTTGCTTGTCCTCAAGCAAATGCATAAGGATAAAAAAAATTCTCCCTCTTCCTCATGTGGCCTCCATCAATATCCTCCATCACTGCATCAAGAGAATCTGCAAATATACTATCATCCAATGCTTCCTCCCAAGTGTGAAAAACCAAAGTGTCTGCATCAATCAAAGGTGGAAAGTGTGAATGGAAACTTGCTAGCTTTCTCATGGCCTCCACAAAGTAGGAGTGATGAAAAACATGGTGAATGAGTGCCTCCCTCAACCATTATATCATCCAAATGAAGTGAGTCAACCTCCAACATGGTAACTCATGAAAATTCTCCTCCACCTTGTGCTCCTGAAATGAAGGTGGGCTGAATGAATGTACATGATAGGCAAGAGCGCCTATCACATGCTATCCTCCTCTCCACTCATGATAAGTGTAGGGGGCATGCTGATCTTGGGCTGAAACATGATTTCCCTCCAATGGCAAGAAGAAGATTAAGCCTCTAAGGACTCTTCCTCCAAAATCATGAGTCATGCCAACCCAAACCATTCCATTCAAGATTAATGGAACATCATTACCACATGGCATCCAAATCAGAAAATTGCTGAAAGTTAGGTGTAATTTTGGATGGTACCAAAGGTCCTCCAAGTGGATATTACGCAGTCCCCCCAACTTCTACTTGAGAATGTCATATGGCAAGCGATCCTGCAATAAGTTACACACTGTATATGTTTGTTCTCCCAACATGGGGAAGTAAGAATCAATGTATATCAGCTGTACATAGATAAAATAACAATACACTTGCCCAAAGTCATGTATAGATGGGCTACTATCATCATAAACATTGGCCCTAAAGTTACCATGAAACCCAAAAATACTCTTGCTCTTTTGAGGAGCAATGCACTGTTCAAACATGGTGGGAAAGTACAAATACTCAATGGAGTAATCAACAAGTACAGAGATGAATTTCCTACCATACATAGTTAGTAGGCTAAAAGTGAGGTCCATGTATAAGCTCCCCCATGAGGATTCCCTCACAAAAATCTGCAAGAAGAAGGGATACACATACTCTTTGGGACACCCCATCAAAAAGAACATACTCCCATGTGTCAGCGTTGTAGGCCTTAAGAATAAGGCTCCATGACTTCTCCCTTTGACATTCCACATGCCAAAGCCATCCACCATCATGCTGCTATGTGAGAATATCATATTCCAATATGGAAGTCTCTCATGATCCTCCAATGCTGAAGGGTAGCCTCCTTGCACCATGAATGTGCCTTCCTTCTTTCCGGGAATATCATGAAAAGTATGGGAAGAATTTTTCCCATACTCTCCCAAGTGCAACCATAGCAACAAAAACTTTTGATGTTGCCTCATCTCTCCCTCATACAAGCCATAGAGTAAGATCATGAAGGCCAACTTGTATGATGTCCCAACAAACTAATCATCCATGAAGTGCCTCCTCAAGTTCTCCAAGTGGTTCCTCCCACAAGAAGAGAAAAAGTGTAATGTGGCAATCATGGTTTTCCCATGGTTCCTCCTGAAATGTACTGCATATAAAGTGGGGAGAATCATGCTCCCAATGGGCATCTCCAACCTCAATCCCACTCTCCAAACAAATCTCCCCATGAACATATACATATCAGCAATATATGGAAGCAAAGTACAATAAGAACAAGTTTCCAAATTAAAACCGAAGAGTGAATCTTGGTCCCTCCCGTGGAACCAGCGTAGTGCACCCTTGGCCTGCATCAAAATAAGAATTAACAAGTGCTTTACCAGCCACTTGTTTTCTACCACAGTCATCTCATAAGATGTGAACATGAAGTTACGACATGGTGTCATTGGTGCACACCAAGAGACATATGGCTTCCCCTACAGCTCATCAAAAGGATAGCCAAAGTCAATGCCACAAGTAGCTGCACGTACATTATTATACAATATGCAAGAAGAAGAAATTATTATTGATACATCATGCTGCTCAAATAAGGAAAAGAAGTATAATACAAAATGTAAAAGTATACCTCCTCCATCATGTACTTGAGGTCTTGAGCTGAAATTGCTCACTGGAAATTCTCCCTTACTCCCAATGAGTAGGAAGGTGGATGTGACATCCTCTCTATCACCATCTAGGCTATGCATCACTCCATATGTTGAAATATGTCATGCTGAATTCCCTCCCAAGTGAACTCCATCAACTGAAAATATGCACCAAAGTGCATAGAAGAGAAGTCCTCATGTGTTGCATGTAGCAGCTTCTCCTTGAGACTAGAAGATCTAGTCAAGAAGATCCTGCCATAGGAATAGATGACCACATCATCCACCATGTATCTGTCATCTCCATCTGGGTCATCAAGAATCATGCAGGCACCAAGATCCTTGGAGTACTCTACCAAAAGTTGAGACCTCCAATATGGATCAATCCTCCTCAAAGATAGCGCTGGTGATCTGGCATGTGAAGCTCTCCTCATGTTGCTGCCTACTACTTTGACATCCCCCATGCCAAATTCTTCCTCCAAACTCTTCACCTCTCCAAAATCCAAGACTGGTGAATCCAAAGAAAATATGTCTTCCATCAGCTCTAGATCAGGTGGCCTCCTAGGTGGAATGCCTCCACGAAGTGAGACATCAATGTTAAGAGTAGACTGCATAGATGGTTGGGAAACCTTACCCCTGCTTCTATAGCGCAAATCAATCTGCCTCCTCCTTGCATTGGCTCTCTGAAGTAGAGAAGGGTGTGTGCTTCTCATCAACTGATGTTGCTCTCCATCCCTACCTCCTCCTTCCAGCTGGAATGTTGCACAATCATGCTTCTCACTAACTGTGTTTGGACCTCCATGTATGAGATCTTGGGGAACTTCTTGCAAAAGCACAAGAGTCCCTCCTGTTGGAGCATGTGCTCCTCCCTCCTTAGCATGAGGCACTGGATGTGCTTTAGATGTGACAGTGTTTTTGCCCTCTTCTTCATCAATGTGTTTAGGCAACATCTCAACAATTGGATCCCTTTGTGAAAAAGTGATCCCCATGCCCTCTTGTTCAAGAATATGAACCAGAAGTTTTGATTCTGGAAAAGTGTAATGCAAGACATCAGCTCCTCCCATATTTTTCTGAAATTGAGTTTCCTCCATCACATGCAAGGGTTTTTTTTTCTCAAGTTTTCCTTGCTCATGTGTCTTAGGAAGTTTTTCACCAAACCTCTCCATCAATGTTTTTATGAACCTTGCATAAGAGAAAGTATTGGCATAATTTAAGGAATAAGATTCAAAAATCCACCATGCATGATCCTTACCTCTTTAATACAACGCTACAACTCTGATAGCTTCATCTCCGGAAATATGGTGTAGCTGCAAATACGAGTTTAGCTCCTTCGCCCAAGCTCCAACTGAACATGTAGGTGATCCGGCAAAAGTAGATAGAAGAAATCTATCAGCGTCTTGCTACTGGATCTTCTCCATCTGGATCTTGAAAAACTCTTGGAAATCAGTATGATCTCTAAACCTCTCAGTTTGAGATTCATACACCTGCAACACATCACTAAGAGTCATCCTCTTAGGCATTCTTCCTCCTCCCATCCATCTCAGGATAGCTTTGGGAATTTGACTGCACTGTGCATCATGGAGTGCAGCTGCATGCTCACAGTCACCATGTGAAAATCTAGATTCAGCTCTAGAATCAACCTCCTTTGGATATTTCATCTCCAATCTTATTTTCTCCAGCTCTCCTTGAAAGCTCTTCATAGATTTTGGAAGAAGATTTGTGAGCTTGTCTTCCTTTCTCTCTGAACATACTGAAGATTTATGGCTTATGTCCATCTCTCCTTCTTCTAATAGGTAGATCTCACAGGCTGGGCCAGAGATCATGCTTTGATACCACTATAATGATCCTTTTTCAGGATTGCTCATAAATCATGCATCAAAAATGCATTTCCAGCAACATATGCAATAAAATACTGAAATTGACTCTTGGATTCCATATAATAATAATTATGCAATATAAATCCAATAATAGAGCTGAAAAAAATCAAACTAGGTGGGCTAAATAGATCTCCCACACCTAGGATGACCTAAAAGTGCTAAAACCCCAAGACTGCAGAATGCCGAAGCAGCTGCTCAAGGGAATGCATAGTCTAAGAGAGGGTTTACACATACAATGATAAGAGAAAAATATATCTACTCATGTATTGATAAACAATGATGGGGAACAGAGATCTAAGCTCCCTTTACAAAATACAAAAGAAACCGGCAAGGGTTTCTTGTCCAAACACTCTGCATACAAATGTGATATTCAAGAAATCACTGAATTATCACTACAACACTGAAGAACATGAGTGTACAAGGATGGAAGATGTCTGATCTGATGTAGATCCCTCAAGGGCTTCCCCCCATGAAAGGATGAACCTCTTAATCACAAGGAAACTCATCAACAAATCCACCAAACCATGCAATGTGCACTGCCTCCAAAATAACACACTCCCTAGCATAAACAATGCTAAGAGGGTATGGGAAATGTGTGGTCTGATAGCATAGATCTGAAATAAGTCCTTGAGCTCTCCAAACAGATATCTCAAGTGAAGGAAAGCTTCCTCCAATGAGAAACTAGCTCAGAAGCCGGGATTTCAATCCCTTCCACTGCTGCACCCAGCAACACTGCATAATCTCCAGCAAAGTTGTGCTGATGAAGATGGTTGAAGCTTGGCCTGAAAACCTGATGTGGAATGATGAATGAAAACTCTTCTAATGAGCTACTCAAAGGAAAGGGGTGGGATTCCCGCTTGGGAACACCCAGTGCTAAACAGCATTGCAGCTTTGCTAAGCAGCAAAGCAGCAACAATTCTTGGCAGACAAGAATTATAATTCTAGAACATGATGAATAATTATGCCATCCTCTTTCTTATATAAGATATGAGTTTGATTACCCTTGGCCCCACTCAAGTAGGTTACTTCTAACCCAAGTTACATCTCCCTCCAAAATTGCGTTATTCATCCTTGGATTCCTCCTCCACTAAAATTGCATTGTTGACTTAGTCAAAGAAGCTTGAATTTAACTTTTTCACACATGGAGGTGTCTTATTAAGCTAGAAAGAGTGTCCCCTTTCACATTTGGAGTATTTTATTCCTCCTTAAGAGACTTATGGGCTTTTCTACCCATTTATTTACTAGCTACAGCTGCTACTAACTCTTATGTTCCATTTAGCTTGGAGGCTAAAATTTTGGAACATTACAGTACCTTCGCACTTCCCTTGATCGGTTAGTCTCATGGCTTAGTGCAGCAATGCACCATTGAATAAATTCATTAGCATCCACAAGTCGGTTTGCAGAGGGGTTCATTTGATATCTTCGCAGTGCTCATTTTATGCATGCCCCTGCACCGTCATGTTCTCCTTTTCCATGGCCAATCTCAAAGAAATTCCAACAATGTTTAATGCAAGTTTTCTTATGAAGACAACACAACCAAAATAATGATCGTGAATATTTGAATTGACCTGCGCATCCATCTGACCATATCCAATGTTCATTGAATTTTATTCCACAACTTTTCAATGAGTCATAAATCTTTCCAAAACAATGTTTTACAAAATATGTATTATATGTACGATCGTCATTGATATAAAAGTGATATTCTTTAATAACATGTCGATTTTCACTGGTTCTTTCTATATGATCGATGTTTTGTTTAGCATGTCTATATAGAATATGGACAAGCATGGAGACTTGGTCAGAATGATAGTATTCACTCTGAATTTCTTTTTGTGGAACAAATTTGTAGTTTTCTGAAAAATCAATTACTGAAAAAATGGTCCCTAGTGCAAAAAATTCGCGAGATTTTTTGAATTGCAAGTCCCGCCATCGAGTTCTATGGTAATGCTTGGTGTATTTCTAAATTCCTTCCTCAAACTTTCTCAAAAAATCTATCACAAAAATTTCTTCTTCTTGTAATTCAATTCTTTTAGCACTATTTCAACCTTGAATCGATGTATGGATATATTCATATCTCTTCCATTTCACTTTCATGTTGGACGTTGATTGATCATTTATATTAGTAGTTTATTTGTTTTGAAATTTAGTCAAATTTCCGCAATCATCGCATTTTTTACCACCAACACATTTCTTTTTGTAAAATAATCCATCACTTTCTCTTCCACATAGAATTTGAGATATGAAATCATGAATAGTGGAAGGAGGAGGTGAATCTTTCCAAAATTTTCTACCAAAATTAAGGAATGTGTCATAATATAATTGAAATTCCACATGATAACGACAACAACAAGTGTCGCGTATGGTGATAGGTTTTACATACCATGGCTTTTGTTGAACAAAAACACTGATTGAGATATCGATTTCACGATTCTCTTCTTTGAACTTGTTGAACAACTCTATCTGAGTGGTGTCCAAGAATTTTTTTTTATGTTCTTCGTACTGATTTCATGCTATTCTTCTTCGCATCACATCCCTTGCATTTGGTGAAACACGTGAATTTTTCTTCCAATATTCATATATTATTTTTTTAACATTTTCTCCAAGTCTATCTTTGTATGGTTGCCTACAAATAGCTCTCCAACAAACGAGTTCATCATTTACATCTATTTGCAACCGAAATTTCCAATGTTTGTGCAAATTTTTTCATGAGGTTCCTAATGCTCGTGCCATAGATTTTACCAAGTGATTCTCTTTAGTACTTGATGAAACCACTGCCATATGTATTGCTCTACGTACAACTGAAACATTTTTATATTTAGATCTTCTAATTGAAATTATATTTTGTATCACATTTTCCTTCATTTTTTTATCTTTTCTTGATTTTCAAATACCCAATAAAGTCGTAGCTTCTTTTAATTTCCTTAATGATAAGAGACATTTCAACATTTGGGCTTGAAATGTCATATTTTCCTTTATGAAGTATGTATCAAAAATGTATCTAACATGATATCGTATAACATGGTAAGCTCTTTTATCTCCATATGTGTGACTATCAACATTTTCTAACATCTCATCATCGAAATTGATTTCATCTGTACATATTCGAATTAATAGTACATAATAAGTTTACATATTAAATAAATAACTAAATTAATCAATATGTATAATTTCAATAATACGTGCATGTGTTCAAAACACACACACACACACACATATATATACAGACCTATTATGTAGATAAATCCCTCTTGCGAACAAGAGCGATCTCCCCAGTATCCTACGGATAGCTAGAAACAAACATCCATTTGTAAATTGTTTTCTCTATATTATATGTGATTTAGAATTATTATAAACAAAGAAAGAGGACATGCTCCTACCTTGAAATTTGATGTTCGGTGCAGCCTTTTATCCAGTCGCTCCAAAGAGGTTTCTTCAGTATGTAGAACCTGCAATCAAAGACAGACAAAAGAATTAAAAGCACCTGCAACATATAATAATTGAGAACAACTAATCTAACTTAGTGATCAAGGAATGAAAGTATTGAATTATTCAAATAGACAAAATAACAACCCAATGAGAAAAGGAGATCCATATGTATTATCTTCTATGAAAAGAGTAACTTTACAACCTGTCGCCTTGATGTTGCACAAGTTCCTCCCGGGGTCCTGAACAATCGTTATTCCTTCAGATTGACAAGCCTTCCTCTCTCTAAACTAGCATGAAGTTATGGACATGAGTGTGTGATCATTCTCATACCAAAAATGACTAGTATAGAGAGTATGCTCTCTTGATAATTTCTTCAGCAATTACTGCATGTGTGTCTACCCTTGAGACCGAAACATGAGCTCAATTTATAGGGAAATGGACGTAGTTTCAGTTCCATGAAGAGGGGGATGGATTCCTCTCATGTAAGGATTTGAGCTCCATATACCAAGGGATAAAATTTATGAGTGAAGGGATAGAGCTCCATGAGCGGAGGGATAAAGCTCGAATTGATCACGCCTCTAGAAGCTTCTAGTTGGGAGAATATTCGTTCAGCTGGGCTTCTAGAACTTACTTTTTCCTTTATTTGACTCTTTACGGGGGTCCACAGGTTTAATAAGTAGAACGTGAGGGATGTGCCACAGGCTATAGAACAAATATCTACGGATTCGTAGGAAAGAGCTAGGAAAAGTGCGGAGTTAGACTTTTTAGGGATTAAATGAGCTTTGTTCCAATGCCAAGACGTGGTTTAGGAACATTAGGGTTTTTTACCTCTAAGGGAGCATAATATAGGTAGTGATGAACCTATATTAACAGTCAAATTGCATGGTGACAAAATAACATGTAATGGATTGCCCCCTAAAGTGTGAAGTCTGAGGTTGTTCTGAAGAGTGAAGTGCCTTATCATACCAAGGATTGGATTGTGGACACACCAGTTGAAAACCTGTAAAAACATTCAATGAAAGCATATATATATATATATATATATATATATATCATCGTTGAGGTAGGAATTCCCATACTCAGATCAAAACTAACTAAATGTTCTGGTACATAAATGATTTTAAAATTACATCAATAGTAGACATAGCATGGGTGTAGCCATCTGTCTTAAATAGTCTACTGTATTATGAATAATAAAACTCCTCATAGCCTAGATGGTGGAAACTAGATCTAGGGTCTTGATTTCTGCTTCCCGAACTAGTACGATTCTATCCATGCAATTGATTGTGTCGAAGTCGAACATCGTAGAAACCACTTGATTACCGGTCAATGATGTGAAATGTTAACAAGTGTGAGAGAAACCACCAATAATGGCAATGGCTCTCAAAGTACTCAGTACAATCCACAAAATACTCGTAATTTTTAAGAGCCCTAAAAAGTGATAAAAATATACTCAGTTAGCCGACTTTCAATTTAATTTACGAGCAGGAAAAGACGGAAAGAACTTGGCATTTTCATGTGTTTTACGAGAATGAAAGATAGAAAAATAATCTCGGGATTTTCATGAGTTTAATGAGTCTTGAAAATAATAACCGAAATGGACTCAAAATAGGTTTCATTTTTATACAAGCTTGAAACATAGGAAAAATTATGCTTGAGAGTGGTTTCATTTTTACACAATCTTGAAACGTAGGAAAATTGTGCTTGAGAGTGTTTTGTTTCATTTTAACCCAAGCTTGAAACAAAGGAGAAAAATCATGCTTGAGATAAGTTTCAATACCCCCCAAGCGTAACTTGCTAGAGCACATTCCCCCCAAGCTTCATTGCATTCAACTAAGTATACTATTGGCTACAAATAGCTGGATGGAATGAAGGTTCATCTACAAGATCAGATGAAAGACTCGACTTGAAACTTACGAGATCTAATGAAGGACTCGACTCAATTAGGAGAGGATTTGTTTCATTTTTTAATGAACTTGACACAGGAAAAGAACTATGCTCAGGGAAACTTGTTTCATTTTTTAATGAGCTTAACACAAGAAAGGAACTATGCTCATGGCATCTGTTTCATTTTTAAATGAGGTTGAAATAGTAAAAGGAACTATCCTCATGGTATCTATTTCATTTTTTAACAAGGTTGAAATAGTAAAATAACCATCCTCGTAGGGACCTATTTCATTTTTTAATGAGGTTGAGACAGGAAAAAACCATCCTCATAGGTTTCTTTTTTATTTTTTAATGAGGTTGACACAGTAAAATAAACTATCCTCATGGTGACTTGTTTCATTTTTAAATGAGGTTGGCATAGGAAAAGAACTATCCTCATGGAAACTTGTTTCATTTTTTAACAAGGTTGACATAGTAACAGGAGCTCTCCTCATGGGAATCTGTTTCATTTTTTAATGAGGTTGACATAGTAAAAGGAAATCTCTTCATAAGGGCATGTTTCATTTTTTAATGAGGTTGACACAGTAAAAGGAACTCTCTTCATAAGGGCATGTTTCATTTTTTAATGAGGTTGACAAAGTAAAAGAACTATCCTCATTTCCTGTTTCATTTTTTAACGAGGTAGACACAAGAAAAGAACCATCCTCATAATGAACTAATTCATTTTTTAACGAGGTTTTCCCAGTAACAGGAACTCTCTTCATAATGATCTCATTCATTTTTTAATGAGGTTGACACAGTAACAGGAACCATCCTCATAGGAACCTTGTTTCCTTTTTTAAAGAGCTTGACACAAGAAAAGGAACTATGCTCATGACCTTATTCATTTTTTAATGAGGTTGACACAGGAAAATAACCATCCTCATGGAACCTTGTCATGGCTTCCAACTGGAAGAAACACATGTCAAGGGAAACTCCTAGATCATGGCTTCCAAGAGGTCTTCATCAGATGGAAGAACAGTTCTCTAGAAGGAACACATGTCAAGGGACTCAATAGGGATAGGAACATTGTGTTCAAATAATCCCATAGGGTTTTCCATGTCAATTACTAGATCTAAGTCAAAGGAAGTTGAGAAAACAATGAGAGGCTCGCTTGCATCGGTAACTGAAAACATTGGACTGGTTGCCACATAATTAACCCATGGTGGGGTAGATACCACTTCCATATAAGGAAAATTCAAGGGTGTCGGATTATTGGTAGTTGAATCAATACTAACAAACTAAAGCTGGTCTACAGTCACAATGTTCTCATTGTGAGGAAAAGACATAATGCGAAACAGTGTCGATATGATAGCTTTCATTGCATAGACATAGTCTTGCCCAAGGAGAAAATTGAAATCGAAGGGGCCTTGGACTACCATAAGATCAATACATATAGTTTTACCTTCCAAGGTAATAGGAAACTTAGGAAGGATCCCTAAAGTTTCACTAATTGTTCTGTTAAAAGCTAACAGATTCTGTGTAACAGAAACAAGCTGAGGGGAGCCCAAAGCTTGCCAAGAAGTTGAGGATAAAATACTAACAAAACCACCTGCATCTACATTTGTGCGATGCACATTCTTACCACAAGCCTTCACAATGATTTGGAAAGTGATGGAAGAAGGAAGACAAGGTTCTGTTAGTTTGTTCCAATCAAAGGAAAAGACCTTGGTACTTGGAGGGGGTTCTGAAGAAATAGGTGAAATTCCCCATGGCATAGAAGAATCTGATGTAACAAGAAAAACCTAGGCAGTATGAATTTCACTCTCTTCAAGGAGAGTGGGATCAACTGGATGTGAAATCAAGTCGACCACTTGATCAACTAATGGATCATCAACCTAAGTGATATGAGTTTCACTCTCAAGTGGAAGAGTGGGATTGACTGTACTTCGAATTATATCAATCACTTCTTCAATTGACGGTAGCTTGGGAGAAAGTTTACGGTAACCAGTTGGAAGTTGTTGCTATGGAACAGTAAGGATTTCTAACAATTTTGAGACTTCATCCATGTGAGGGCAAATGTGAGTTTGATGATTCCCTTTGCATAACCTACAAGGAAACCTAACTTTACCCTTTTTCCCAGGAACCTGACAATCACTGGTTGATGGATCAACAGTAAGTTGATAAGAATTTTCTGACCATACTTCCAAGACCTTAGGAATACCAGGGCAACTGATAAGGAAGTGGTCACCCTTACAGAGCTTGCAAGGGTATTTGGGTTTACGATGCATGTTGGACGTTTCCTCAACACTACCAACACTTACAGTCATGGTTGGTTGGTTGACTTCTTTCTTATCTTGCTT